>JANAVB010042544.1:0-40856 GCA_029216955.1 Iris pallida
TTACATGCAGAAGATATTGACCAATGAGACCACAATAATGACATTTGCATGTTGAGTGTTGAAAGTTGTGTGAGGTGCATGATTGGTAGGTTTTGATCTTTTAGTATAGAAAAATGTATGCCTATTAGTCTTCTTGGGCATAGTTTTTGTATGGTTTGGTCTGACAGTGTTAGGCGTGTTCCGATGATTCGGTAATTGACACGTGTTAGAATAGGAAGCAACTTCAGGCCATTTTCCTAAACTAATTTCCAACTTTTTGGAAGTGTCATATAATCTAGTATAGTCAGATGTAAGTATTTCAATTCTGACTTGTGCACACTGGAGACTCTTTCTCTCCTTAGATAGGTCTTCCTTTAACTGGATGATAGTTTGGTCTTTTTCTTCGGATAGCTTAACAGTCTCGTGTAACAACAACTTAATAGATGAAAGCTCACCAGACTCATTTGAAGAGTCATTATTTCTAACGTGATCTAGTTGGTCGGTAAGTCTTCCTATTTCACCTTTGTACTCTTTGAGTACCTTCTTAGAGGTTTCATATTACTACGCAGTTTCCTGTAATCATTTAACAGGTCACTGAAAGCCTCTCCTAGTTGCTCAAAGGTGAAATCATCATAAGGATCAAATAGAGGATTAGTGATTACCTGATCGCAAGCCATCAAGCATACATTTGCAGCGTCATCTGATTGTTCGTCTTCTGAGTCGCTGGCTTCACTTTCATGCCATATGCTTGTGTTGGCGTACTTCCTTGATATAGAATTCTTCAGGTAGCCTTTGTCATGTTTGCTGCTTTTCTTTGATGATGATGCTATTGGACAATCTTTCTTCATGTGTCCTTTCTTCTTGTATCCGTAGCAAATAGGATCTTCCTCGTTGTTGTTGTTGTTGCTGTCTTTGTTCTCCTGTTAAATCTTATGAACTTCTTGAATTTTTTTACCAGAAGAGCTTGATCTTCAGAGTCAGAGTCGTTGTCATCAGAGTCATCTTCGATAGTTCTTCTATGTTGAGCCTTGAGAGCGATCGACTTCTCTGACTTCTCTTTTGGTGTAGCATCTTCAAAGTCTTGAAGTTCTAACTCGTAAGTGAGTAGCTTACCCATGAGTGTTTCCAGAGACATTGTTGAGAGGTCGTTCCCTTCAATGATTGTTGTAGCCTTTGGAATCCAGTTCTTTGTGAGAGCTCGTAGAAGTTTGCGAAGCTTCTCATGGTTACTGTAATCCTTGCCTAGTGAAGACAAAGGATTTACAATATCCAAGAATCTTGTAAACATCTGAGTGACTGATTCACTTGGCTTCATTTTGAACGCCTCGTACTCCTGAGTAAGTCTGCTGATCTTTGACTCCTTGACTTGTGTTGTTCCTTCGTGGGTTACTTCGAGAAGCTTCCACACTTCGTTTGATGTTGTGCAAGTAGATGCCCTGTTGAATTCAGTTCTGTCTAAAGCATAAAATAAAGCGTTAATAGCACGTGCGTCAAGACTGGCCTTTTTCTTTTCATCCTCTATATATTTGTCATGGGGTTTTTCAACTAAAACTCCATCAACATTAATACGAGGGGGATTTTTATAGCCATCAATAACTACAGACCATAAGTCAAAATCAAGAGATTTCAGGAAGAAACTCATACGTGTTTTCCAATAAGTGTAGTTTATGCCGTCAAACAGTGGAGGTCTGTTTGTGGCTTGGCCTTCACTTGTGAATTTCACAGTTGCCATGTGTAATACTGTGATCTATATAATAATTGAATATAACTGCAATTTTACCTTGCTTTACCTGTATAACCCGCTCTGATACCAATTGTAGGAACGAAATCGTAAAGCAGAATACTCTAGAGGGAGGGTGAATAGAGTAGGCAGCGGAATATTGCTAATTAAAAACTCGTTAGCAGTTAGATCACAGATATAATTATAATCACAAAATAAATGACAGTAATAAAAGAGTGATCAGAAGGCAAACGCAAATACCGAAATTTATATTGGTTTCCTTCTTGTGAGGACTAGTCCAGTCGGAAGAACTCTAGCTTCGAGTTGAATCCACTATTGGAAAATCTCGCAAGTTTTCATACGAAGTCATTGCAACTTCTACAGACGGTAGCTTTGATACGAAGAACTCGACCAACTTCAATTATGAAGAGTCAATCTTCAATCAAGCCTCTGATTACAATCGCTCTGAAACTTCTAGACCGCACCGCACTAGCAAATCGACTAGAGGATTGTAACTGGCTTGGAATTTGAAAATGGAAGCTTTTTAGAACTCTTTGGAAGAAATGTAAGCTTTAGAAGAGAAGAGATTGAAAGTGAATTCGTGATTTGAAATGATCGAAATCCTTCTCTATTTATAGTTTTTCCAAAGGCAGAACTCTGACAGAATTCGGGCAAAATTCGGACAGAACTCTTTGTAACAAACCGCAACTGAAGGGAGACCAAGTTTAAAATCAAACGTTCACATAACGTTCAACTTGGCCGAACTCTGGCCGAGTTCTGTCAGGATTTGGTCAGTTGATTTTGTGAAAAATAATTTTGGCTTTTTGAAAAAGTCCTTCAGAAGCTTTTTGTAAAAATAGATGTTTTTCAAAAACATAGGTCATTTTGAAAAGATAGGTTAGTTTTGAAAAACGTTTTCGGATAGCCTATTTGCCAGTACGACTTGGTGTACAATGTATTCCTAGACTCAATAAAATGAAAAATTACATTGCTTTGAAGGAAATACATTCTAAGTGGCAAACAGCTTCGGTCTTGAACGGAGTAGATATCCATCTTTGATCAGTGTCCAAAATGTCGTTAGTAAACATCTGAATTGACTCGCATTTATATCGAGACAGAGTTTGATCAATTATTAAAATCAGGTTTGACCATGACCAATGGGCCAACATATATATATTGCCTTAATGAATGTGAATATACCTATATGTATGTGGATTGATTATGAATGTAACCATAGGGTATTGGGACAGATTAAGATCGACCCAATGAGCTTAGTTTAGTCGAGTTGACCAACAAGTTGACCAAGTTGACAAAAGTCAACATTGGGTCAAACTTGCTCCAAATCGACTCAAACGAACTTCGAATGACTTGAAAACTTGAGTATGATCTAAAAATTAGTAAACAGACTATTTGACTTATAGTTGACCAGGTTTGACCAGAGTTGACCATGTTTGACTAGAGTTGACCAAGGTTGACTTTGACCTAGAAGGACTTAGAAGCATGTAGAATTGTATTCTAGCCCTTTCTTATGATATGTTAGACCATGTTGTGACTTGTGGTTACTTTAAATAGGTTTACATCACTCCAGTTCAGTTACACATCTTTATCAGCAGCTCGGATTGTCAGGCGAGTACATTCTCTGACCGTTTCATTCTTGCTTGGACATATTTACGTGTTATAGACTGGTTTACTTGTTGTTGTCACGATGTTATCACGGATTAGTACTATAAGGATCTCTTCATGCGATGTTATCCCCTCGGATACATCGGATATATTGTGCTCATGTACTTTATCATGTACATCGTCTACTCATTGTATTCGTATTTATTCATGTATACTCATGTGACATTCATGTACACTCATGATCATGTGAGCCTTCATGTATAACCTAGTGTGCATGTGGACTAGCTATCCATGTGACGTACTACTTTCATGTGCAATAACATAACCTGGACAGATCCTTGTGTACTAATTGGGGCAGGGGAAGTATTTATTTGGTTATGTGATCTACGCCATTTCATGTATAACTCCAAACTAGATTTAAGTCATGTATAACCTAAGCCTGTTTACATAACCAAACATGTGCTCTGAATTACGTAGTTAGCTCAGTTTTCTTATCTATATCACGTATATCTATTTCTACTATATCATGTTCTTCTTTTTACAGTCTCTCTACTATTTCTTTACAGCAGTTCATGTATATTATTCTATAGCTTGTTTCATATTTCCTTTTATGTTATGAACTGTGTGAGAGATATGTATTCCTTCCAGTCCTGACTGGACCTGTTGAAAATATTACAGATGATGAGGATTGCTGCGATACTTACTATGGAGCAGGCCTAGTTGACACAGATGACGTGGACCCTCAGCAGGATCTAGTAGTTACTGAGGACTTGCCATGAGTTAGATTAGACTTATATTATTATCTAGTTATGAGACTTTGTGATTGTATTGAGATTTATTATGGTGTGGTTTACACCGGGATTATTCTTCATGTTGTGACTCTCTGTTGAGATTATCTTTCTTCTATTCTATCTTAGTTATTGTGATTAAGTTGTACCATATATATCATTCTCTAATTGGAGCATATTCTAGATTGTGTTAGATGTTGGACCTGGGACAGCGTTCTACCGCCGACACTACGGCGTAGGTTGGACGTACCTACGTCTCGTGCCCTTACACTGGGTGCGGGTCATGACAAATCATGAATCCATATCCTAGACATGATGCAAGATAAGACATGTAGTTTGTGCACGCATACATAATACATTCAACCACGGTATCCAAAAGAGTTACATTAGAAAGGGAGGATAGCCGTCGCAACATCATCTAGATTAAGCATGTCATGTTAGGTTTACTTGTCATGTAAAGAGTACTTGTCAAGAGTGTGCCTCTACGAAAAGGCATAAATCATGAGTGCACCACAATAGGTCACTATAAAGAAATTCTAAACATGTCATAGATTATAAAGTACAATAAATTCGGAAAAGCATGGAAACACATATCATATCACATAAGAAATATTCGAAAGGAAAGACATATCCTGACATGTGAGAAGGGATAAGTAAAAGTAACTAATTGGCATAAAACAATAATTGAATCTGTGTTAATGTTAGGTGTACAATCATTTTCTAACTGTACAAAGTCATCTAATCATGATAAGAATTTATTACAGTCGAAGAAAACCTCAAAAACGTCAAGTACAGAAAATATGCCAAAAGAGATCAAAACTATGATTGAAATTATAGCATATAAACTCTGATTAAAGTAAAACAAGAATGTTCTTGAAGGAAAGACAAAGATCTACAACTTTCATGTTTTGAGTTATTCAAGATTTTAGCTACAAAATAGCTCAAAGAGGCAAAAACAGTCATTTAGAGTGACCTGCGCACAAGTTGCGCGAGCAAAACTGCCCATGGCGCACGTTGTGCGCAAGCACGGCGCGCGGGCGCACGACAAAAAATTGTCCGATTGCGCGGCCGCGCAAGTTGCGCATTGTGCGGGGGCAAAAACGCCCACGGCGCACGTTGCGCGCAAGCACGACGCACGGCAGAAAATTGTGCGGGCGCACGACCGCGCAAGTTGCGTATTGTGCGCGGGCAAAATCGCCCATAGCACACGTTGCACGCAAGCACGGTACGCGGCAGAAAAATACGCGAGGGCAAATGTGCCCAAGGCGCACGTTGTGCGCAAGCACGACGCGCGACAGAAAAATGCGCGGGCCCGCGGTGCGCAAGTTGCAAGGTGCACGAGGGCAAAAGTGCCCACGGCGTACGTTGCGCGCAAGCACGGCTCGCGGGCGCGCGGTAACGAAAACACTGCGCGCGGCACTGTTCATCGTCCCGACAACACCAAAAGGTATGGGGAACCCATGAACAAGAAAATGGCATAACTTTCTCAAAATAAATCGAAATCAAGTGGTTCAAAAGTCAAAATTGTGTAGAATAAAATTTTCTACAACATGGAACCATTAGATTTCGAAAATATCAAACTTTAAGAGATCAAAACCAAGAAAAATAAAAAAAGTTACAAACTTAGATCTACAAAAATGTAAGCTTCAAAACCGAAAACTTCAAGTTCTAAAGAGGCTTTGAATCATGAAAGAAAAAAAATAGAACAAACAAAAATAACATTGTTCAAGATTTGGCAAGATGTACTTGCCTAGGTTTTGGAGGAGGAACAAATGTAGAAGAAGAAGTAAATGAAATGAATGGAGGAGAGAGAGAGAAAGAGAGAAGTTGGTTTTTATATAAAATCCTTCTCATCTCAACCCAACCCAAACCAACTCATGCCAAGTTGAACCAAACCAAAATAAACCAAGTACAAGATTAAACTAAGGCAAGGCTAAGAAATAAGATAAGTCAAAACACGGATCACTTGACAAATGTCAGAAATCCGTATACGTACACTGAAAATACGTATAACAGAAAATGGGAGTGATAGGTATGCCGTCGGTATACACTGGTATACTGGCGGTATGCCGGTTAAGGAGAAAATCTATAAGTTGGAAAAATTTTAAAGCGTTCCGAAATCCAAAAAAATACGAAATACAGTACAAAAGTACGTATCAGTATATAAATACCGATACGGTGAGACGAGTCTCACAATATTGCACCAAGGCTTATTGCACCATTATTGCACCATTTAATCTCAACCGTACAATCGATGAGATCATGTGGTTATAAAGCATGATGACATCATGGTGACATGACAACAACTTTTGGGACACATATATATATATATATATATATATATATATATATATATATATATATATATATATATATATATATATATTTAACCAAAACCCCCTTTTTATTAAAATCTAGGCGCAAAAGGAGACGCCCGAACCGTATACAAGACAAAAGTATACAAGCAAAGGAAAGACAGGGGAGAGTAGCGGGCGCAGCCGCTCAAAACTAAAAAAAAAACGGATGATCAAAAGCCGGGGGAAGGTGCGAGCATAGGGTGCTCCGTTTGCGACATTGCCGGTGAATTTCCCGGATAAGCTGATCGTCCGAGTATTGGTAGCCCTCGTATCTCGCTTTGTTGCAATTTTTCCAGATTGTCCAGGTTGCGGCCGCTGCAACGATCTGGTGGCCGTGGGAGGCAGCTCCCCAGTGGGCCAGAAGATCGATAAAGCGCCCGTCTCCGGGAGAGGTATTGAAGTTGTGGTTGAGGGTGTTCCAGATTTTGTTCGGGAGGCTTCCCTCCTGGAAGATGTGGTCTATAGTTTCCGTCTGGCGCTCAGTGCAGCAATTGCACGCGGATGCCAGGCTGAAGCCGATAGAAATTAGGTTGTCGTCGGTGGGCAGTTTCTTTTTCATGACTCTCCACAGAAGGAAGGACCATTTCTTAGGGATACAAGAGTGCCAGTAACGCTTGATGAATAGGTCAGGCCCATTCTCTTGGATCATGATTCTAGCCGAACGAACGGAGAAGTCTCCGGAGGCAGTCAGTGACCACACCAGTTTGTCGGCGTCGGGCCCAATGCTAAGACCGTGATGACAAATGCTGTCGACAGTGGCATTGCCGGACCATTCACGGATCCGGTTCCAATTCCAATCGATATTGGTTGGGTTCCAAAGGTCTTTTATCTTGCTATTTCTGGGGTAGTCGGAAATGTTCGGTATGAGACTGTCCCCTATCCACCGTTCCAAGAAGGGGTTGGCCTCGCCGGAACCCAGCCGTAGTCTGATCACGGGCTCAGTCCAATCGCGGCCTCGTAAGATGCGACGCCAAGCCGCGGAGGATCTGCTGTTGGCGGTGGCCATCGCGGGGTGTATGTGTTTGAAGTACCTGGCCTTCATGAATTTGGTCCACAGGTTTCGGCTGGTGCGTAATTTCTACCATAGTTTCATTGAGAAAGCATTGACGATGAGCTCGAGCTTGGAGAAACCTAGCCCGCCTGTCGCGGTAGGGATAGCCATGGTGTCCCAGCTGGCCCAATGGTGTTTGTCCTGCCCTTTATTGTGCCCCCAGAAGAAATTACTAAAGATCTTCTCGATCGACACGATAACTTTCCTGGGCGGAGAGCAAGCCGCAAGTGTGTGGATGGGGACGGAATTGAGCACATGTTTGATGAGGATAATTTTTCCTCCGGGAGATAGGGTGGCGTTATGCCATCCTTCGATTTTGTTCCTGATTTTGAAGATCAGGTTCTCGAATAAACTGGCATTATATTTCCCGTACACCAGAGGACAGCCGAGATAGTTGAATGGGAGATAAGCCACCGCCATGGAAGTCAAGTTGGTGAGTCTGGTTGCGTTCTCGATTTTGATGCTGTGGTGGGCGTATATGACGCTCTTGGATAGGTTGATCTTCTGGCCAGAGCATCTGGAGTACCGATTCAGAGTGTTGTGCACTACTTCCATCGAGCCGATGTCCCCTGCAGAGAAGATGAGCAAATCGTCGGCAAAAGCCAGATGGGTGATGGTGGGGCATCCACTGGCCGTGTGGTAAAGCTGGAAGTTGGGGGTGTTGACCATGTTGTTGAGGTTTCTGCTCAGAGCGTCGGCAACAATGATGAAGACCGTGGACGATAGAGGGTCACCCTGTCTGACTCCGCGGCTGGATTTGAAAAAAACCTTCAGATTGGTCGTTGATAACTGTGGAAAACCATGAATTACTGATGGATCTCCACACAATGTTGGTCCAGTTCTCGGAGAATCCGAAGGCACGAAAGACCCATATCATGAATTGCCAGTCGAGCCTGTCGTATGCTTTTTCCATGTCGATTTTGATGGCTATGTTGTCCCCTCTTGCTGAAAATTTTATGCAGGTGATGAGTTCTTGGGCCAGCATGATGTTGTCTTGGATGTTCCTGCCGCGGACGAAACCGCTCTGTTCTTCCGAGATGATTTTGGGAAGAGTTTCTGACATTCTAGTGGCGATGATTTTGGAGATGATTTTGTTAGTGAAAGTGCAAAGACTGATGGGTCGAAAATCGCGAAAGGAGTTGGGGTTATCTTTTTTCGGGATGAGGATGAGATTGGCGCTGGAGATGGCTTTGGGGTAATGGGCACCTTCGAAGAAGGCGATAGCCGCTTCAGTGATGTCCTGCTTGATAATATCCCAGCAAGTGCGAAAGAAGGTGCCAGAAAAGCCGTCAGGACCCGGAGCGCTGTGCGCGTTCAAGGCCCACACCGTATCGTTCACTTCATGTTCGGACAGAGGGCGTTCCAGCGGCACATTGTCGGAGTCGTTAATGATGTTGGGGATTTGGTCGAGGAACGCAGTGTCTTTGTGGACCGTCTCCTTGGAGAATAATTTGGTGTAGAAGTCAGTGGCCGCTTCTTGGATCCCTATCTGGTCAGATCTGATGATGCCATGCTCGTCCGCGATGTGATGAATCGAAAGTTTGTTTCTTTTGCCGTTAACGCAGTCATGGAAGTATTTGGATTTTTTGTCCCCGTCGCTGTCCCATTTCAGTCTAGCTTTTTGCTTCCAGAACTCGGTCTCGACTCTCAGCCTGAATTTGAGCATGGCCTTTGTGAGGTTCAAGGCTCTCCTGGCCGCAGGGGAGCGGTCCTGGAGGAATAAGGCTTCGGCTCGGGAAACATCGTCCTCTGCGGTGCGGATGGCTTGAAAAATGTCCCCAAAGGCATGTTTGCTCCAGGTGGAGAGAGCTTTCCTGGTGGCTTTGAGCTTGTTGCTGACCCGAGAGAGAGGGTTCGGGGAGTCTTGACTGTTCCAAGCTTCTGTCACGATGCTTAGGAATTGCGGATGGTTGATCCACAAGTCAAGGAATTGGAAGTTCTTTTTGGAAGGGTGGGATTTGTTTTTAATTTCCAGTAGGATGGGGGCGTGGTCTGATTCAGTGGAATTGAGGTGGGACAGTAAGGAGCTGATCCTCATGCCATTCCAGCAAGCGTTGGTGAGGGCTCTGTCCAGTCGGGAATATTGGCGCCGGTCTCCCTCCTGCATGTTACACCATGTGAATTCGCTGCCTTTGAACTGGAGGGGGGTGAGGTGAGCATTGAAGATGAAGTCGTTGAAGTCTTGCATGGCTGATAGGGGCGGTGGACGCCCACCGATCTTCTCTTCTCTGCGGGTGATGGCGTTGAAGTCCCCAATGCAAAGCCAGGGGGAATTGGTGTTGTGGAGATAAGTGTCGAGGAGGTCGTTCCAAAGGTGTTTCCGATCTGCGATTACGCAGCTCCCGTGGTCCGCAGACAGAATGGCACGCTCCGGGAGAGAGGGGTGGGTGATCCAGCAAGAAAGAGCTTGGTGGGTGTCCTGAATGATGTCGAAGCAATATATATATATATATATATATATATATATATATATATATATATATATATATATATATATATATATATTTGTTATGTCCATTGAAAAGTTACAAAGGTAAAATAGTGGTGGCAGGGTTAAGTTTTTTATTTTTTTATTATTTATTTATGAGACTTATCCATAAAAACTTTGAAATGATGCTGGTTATGGCATATATATCAAAACCTTCTTCTGACAATGATTAACTGAAATAATTTCGATAAAACGCTTGTATAACAATTATCTTCATTAAGCATGTCGAATAAGTGGTATGTGATTGAAAGGTAGTTTACATGTAAATTTCCTTATTATCAGGTATTAGATTTGGATTTTCAATCCATGATGGTCTATGGCATTGTTCTGACAAACACCAAAAATTAGGCCTCATAACTGAAACATTAGTTTGTGTTTTGTTTGTTGTAATATAATTGTCATCGTACTAGAATTGACTTTGTAATGTAATTAAATTATAATTAAATTACCATGGTTGACAGAAATATATAATCAAACCATATAATGTAAGATTAATTAACAGAAAAAGAAAACATGAATTTTATGATATAATTGGTTTTAAAAGAAAATAATATAATGTAGTCAAACTTATAATGGTCATTACATAACGTCTATATTTTTTTTTTCCAACCAAACATCCAAATTAGATTTATAATAAGTTGTCCAATCCTAGAAACCAAACAGATCCTAACCCTCAAGTAGCAAAAGTAGCTAGCTCTACAAAATACAGCTTTTGCTACAGCACACAAAAGATCAAACATAAGGAACCTTAAAGAGACTCATTATAATCATGAAAGATGTAGCAAAAAATTATATTACTTTATATGGTATATATCTGCCTTCAAACTCTCAACATTCATCTGTGTATAATCACATCAACACGAAGCTTATTTTCTTCCATCTTCCAAGAAACAAAAGCCAACAATGCATAAACAACCGGTAGTAGTGAAAAGATGGCAGGGACTTAAGATAAATCCGTAACAAGATTCTTAACTTTAGCATCAGGGAGTAGAAATTATAGATCTAGGACCAGTTTACAATTGAATATCAATAAATTCGAATTGATAATGGCAACTCGAGAATACAATTCGATATCTCGCAAACAAATCAGTCACCCTTTGGTGGCGCACTGTAATCTCGTACCTTATCTCAAAGTGGCCTGGTTCGACGGCCTGATGCCTTTCCACAGAGAAGAGCATTCTTCGGGATCGGGTACTCGTCTCTCCAAGAATTTGCTGGAGAATAGACCCGGAGGTAGAATTGCTGCCCCAGGTACTGCCTTGCCCAGTTCTCTGACCTTATGTTCCACATGCCAACATTGTCCAAGGGCATATAAATCGCAGTCCATGATTTTGGATATACCTAAAAGGAGAAATTTACAGAGAAATTTACTGAGAAACATATGAATCTACTTTAATCATATGGTTATATACTGATCTAAATTTTCATGGGCATAATTATCATGCACGAAGGTGGTTAAATGAAATTATGCTATAATCACACTGATATCTAAGGTATGAGACATCAGAGCAAAGGATCCATTTTCTCACTTCTATGAATCAAATATTTTTCTTATGTTGAAGGGAGTATTCCCCCAAAAATATTGCTTTTAGTTCAAAATGATACGTACTAGCAATTCACTATTAACTAATGTAATAAAAACAAGTAAAAGGAAATGGAAGCGTGGAACATTAGTTTTTGCTTGATATTTCCCAACGATGTGCAAAAAGGCGGTATATGAGAAATCTGGTTGGTTCTTATAGATGGCATCTCTGTTTATAAAATGTTAAATTAAATCCCTTTCTAGCCAAGACATTTTCATTATGAAGCAAAATTTTAAGTTGAGGTGATGGAAAACCATTTTGGATTTTCGGTTCTTTTTTTAGATTTTTCAATTTGTTTTAAGATTAATCTAAATAAGAATTTTTTTTATCTTTTTGAGTTGGTTAGAGATTTGACTTATCTTATGGATAAGTAGTTAGAGATTTATTTTATCTTCATTTGATTGTTTTTTAGCATATAAATAGTTTGTAAATTCAGATATTAGACATGGAAGAATTGAATAATGAATCGAGAGAAATCTACTTTTAAGTTTGTATTGTGTGATTCCAAAATCTTAGAGTAGATCTATTTCTTCTTCTTCTTCTTCTTCTTCTTCTTCTTCTTCTTCGTTGTTGACCTTGACGCCGAGCTGGATCTCGAATACAAAATTCCAAAGATCGAGATCCAACACCACCCAGACACCATTCTAAAATCGGTATTTTTGTATTTCTATTAAAATTATTTCTTGATAATAGTTAATTCGTCACAAATTTTTCAAAGCTTCTACGTCCAATCTTTTTTTTTTCTAAACTCCTAATTTTCGTACTAATCATATTTTCCATGGATCTTCTTCCCGCATCAAATTTAGTATCGAAGTGTGGTTTAAGAATATTTTTATATATAGATAAGACCCCCAAAAAATGTGTACACAAAAGTTTCTCGCAACAAATTAGTGCTATACTGAATGTTGAATATGACAACATAGATGATTTGTTCAGTGACATGCGTGTCGACACGAAAAAGTTTTTCAATGAATTTTTCAACTATATTAAGGCATAACTATTGCTAACTGGTAGATCCTATATCCTTAAAAAATTCATTAGAAGAACCTAGTGAGCCTGTCGTATTTGACTCATCAGTTAAATCCATGTCCGAGACTAGGTCTTGGTTTAAACCTTTAATAAATGTCGACCATTATATATCATCATTAGGAGAATTAAATTTAATTGAATAGGTTATTTATTGAACCCAATTGATTTAAATGACCTATTAAGTCTTCTAAATATTTTGAACTCGTCTTATTAAACAAGCTCGAAAACAATTCCTTATTTATTAGTTACGACTAATCGTAATAGTTTGCAAAAAATAATTATTGGTTGTAGGTACGAATATTTTAGTCGTTTGAACGCACTAAGAAAAACATGATATTGAGGTGTTTGATTTTACGTTCTAGTGGACATTCTTTCTTTCCATGTCCATGACCGCCGGCATCGACGTGGGATTTCGGCGTCATTCTAGATGTCTTTGCGTTGACTATCCTAGCGAATATGGGTGAGGATTTGGTTTATTCGATTTCAACCGAACCGAAATAGTCAAAACCGAATAAACCGAAATTCTAAAATCCAAAACCGAAACCGAAGCGAATAACGATTCAGTTTATTCGGTTGGACTATTTATATTGTATAATTGGTGGGTCCAAAGTTAAAGTTGTGATTAAATGATATTAAAAATTATAATTTTATACACATATTTGTTGTATTTGCGTCCAAAGTTAAACTAGTTGTTAAATTACCAAATTTCGTTTCAAAACACATAAATAGAATTGTTGCTATCAAAATATACGGATTTTAATTACAACATATACATAGAATTGAGGGTATCTACATAATTGCACAAGTCTTATTCGATTTTGGTTTCCGAAATCCAAAACCAAAACCAAAACCAAAACCGAATAAGAAATTTTAGTATTTTCAAAACAGGAACCGAACCGAATTTCTTTTTCCAAACTGAACGGAATCTCCAAAACCAAATAATGCTCACCCCTACTAGCGATGCATAGACCTCTTATGGCCAATTTAGAGGGCATCATCAGGGACATAATTCTCGAATTTTATGCTTACATGATTCACCAGGAGGTGAACTTTTTAAAGCCGAGGCGGATGATGGAGAACCAATTTGGATAACCTTGGTTTTCTTTTTAGATTTTCTAGTTCATTTTAGGATTAATCTAAATTAGGAGAATTTTATTTCTTTGAGTTGGTTAGGGATTTCACTTATCTTGTGTTGTGGATAAGTATTTAATGATTATTTTTATCTTATTTTGATTGTTTTTGTAGTCTATAAATAGTTTGTAAATTCATATATTGGACATGGAAGATTTGAAGAATTAATTAAGAAAAAGATATTTTTAAGTTTATATGGCGTGATGCCAAAATCTTAGAGAGAATTTATATTTTCTTTTCTTTGTGTTAGGTTTGTCTCGTACCTTGTGGAAACATGACTCCAGTTTTGTTGTGGACTGTTATTCCAAGATGGCTCATTTTTTCCTTACATCAAAATGGGTGATGTGTTACATGTAGCGAGCCTATATTTTTAAGGATGTTTGGGTTACATTGTTTGTCTATGATCATAATTTCTGATAGGGACGTTAGATTCACGAGCTATGACACTAGGGAAAAAGCTCAATATGACAACTTTAGTTCTCGATTGTTTACCATCCGCAAATGGATTGATGCCTTCAATAGGAGTCTGAGTGATTTGTTGACGTAATTGGTCGGTGACTACCTAGCTACTTGGGACGTTGTCTTATGACAGAGTTTGCGTACAATAGTTCGGTCAATAGGTCAACCTAGATATTGAGATTCTTAGATGATTTGTTGTGAGCAATAGTTTTTATAAATTGGCAACTGATGGTTACAAGAGATTATAAGAATTTGCTATTTGTAATGAGGTGCCTGTGTAAGTGAGACCAAAGAGGTTTTCTTGTGGAACTGTGAAGAAGTTGCATGTCAGATGGAAAGGCCCTTACCGAGTTCTACGAAGGATTGGTTCGAATGCATATGAATTGGACACTCCACATGATACAGAAATCAATCTTTGTGCAATGCGGAGTATCTAACATAGTTTCATGAGCCTATGGTATTTTTTTATGATTATAACTCTACAATTTCTCCAACTTTACCTCCCACGAGTGGATGACCTGGTATGGTGCCTGGACCAATACCACCGCCTTCACCATTGTTACCACATTGGACGGAGATAATCTCCAATGCAGATGGACACTAAAAACGCTTCTTAATGCATTGGCGTGGACGACCAAAGTCGACTATTCATAGGGGTAAGCATTCGGTTCATTCAGTTTCATCCAAACTGAAATAGTCAAAATCCAATAAACCGAAATTATATCCAAAACCGAAGCAAAATTAGCCAAAACCGAAACCGAAACGACCGAATAATTGATTTGATTTATTCAGTTGGACTATTTCTACTGTTTAATGGGCCCAGTCCAAACTTGGGATCAGGTTAAATCATAGGTACAAATTATAATTTTTATATACATGTTTGTTGTATTTCAAAATTGTGTCCAAAGTTAGACTATTTGTTAAATTACCGGATTCAAGACACATACATATAGTTGTTGTTTTCAAATTATACACATATTAGTCACAAAAATATGCATAGAATTGAGGGTATTTACATAATTTTATAAGTCGTATTCGGCTTTTGGTTTTTGGACCGAAACTGAAACCCAAAACCGAAACCGAATAAGAAACTTTAGTAATTTTCAAAATCGAAACCATACCGATTTTTTTTTCAAACCGAACCAAATCTCTTATTGGTTCGGTTCGATTCAGTTTTCGGTCTAAAACTGAATAATGCTCACCTCTAACTATTCTTGGCTGAGTATGGATGAGCTCCAAAATGTAGACCCAGATGTATTAACAAAGTATCTTCACAGGCATTCATCAGGTGGTGAATTTTTTAAGCCAGAAAAAGTTAATGGGGATCAAACTCGACCAATACATGACACGAGATGAAGCAAGTTCGAGTTTTGGACTAATCAGCTTGCAAAACCTATGCAAGATATTTTATTGTTGAGAAGTTTAGATATTTTGTTACGAGGAAATCTTTTTCTAACTTCTTTACAAACTTTGGATAGGGATGTTTATCTCCCACTGTTATTTGTTTATCTTGTGGTTAGTTTGAATGAGAAGCTTATCTTCCCTGAGATTATTTGTGTATCATTTGAATTTTTTTAAGTTATCTTGTGTTGAGTTGTATGGTTATAAAAGGAGACAAGGAATTGTAGAAGAAACAAAAAATGAATAAGGAATAAAATCCACTTTTAAACTCATGTGTGAAACCAATGAATTGAGTGAGTTTTCCTTCTCTCATATTTTACCAAACTTCCGCCAACGTCTTCGTCGAAGGATCCGATGCCTTGCTTGGAGGATCGTTCGAGCAATTTCCTTCAATTGACGATGTTCCAGAATCAAGCAATGGCATCAAACTCCTCAGAAAGTCGAAGTCAAATCTGAATCGAAATTTGGATCGAGTATACCGTTCTCGCGTGCACGCACGCGAACGAACTGTGCACCATAACCCGAGGAGTCCAAACACGTGTTGAACGCCTCTTCCTTGTAGTCGCGTCTTTCTTGGATGTTTGCTGCTGAATCACGCTCTTCCGAATAATTCGTGCAAGTTAATTTCAAAACCAACAACAACAAAGGTCTCCTTCCACCAATTTTTGTTTAATTAATACAAAGAACTTGTCACTATTTAAATCTCCTATAAAATCTAAGGTATTGTTTGAGAAGATGGGAAAATGTGGGGAAAATGTTGAGGAAAATGAGAGAAAACTAAAAGTAGTGTGTTGGGAAGGGGGAGGAAAAAGAGGAGATAAATTTCGGAGGAAAATCCATATGGGCCACACTCAAAATTTTCCTCCAAAGGTGGGAGGAAAATGGAGAGTTGAGAGGATTGTGGGAGAAATTATCCAACTACCCTTCAAAAAAGTTAGTATCACCTATAATTTGAAAAAAAAAAAAAATTAAGTGCTAAATGGTAACTATATCTTTTTCCACAAACAAACAAAATATTATTTTTAAACTTTTCCTTCCCCTACTTTTGGTTTTTCACTCCTCCATTTAATTTTCCCTCAAATTTTAAAAAATGTTCCCAAATACACTGTAATTGTAAAGTTGGATTAGTTTGAAATTTAAGTCCCCGCACGAGGCTTCTCTATAGAAAGGATTAGCGTGATTCATTTCTCTGTTTTCTAGGGAACTAAGAGTGAACCCTTAATTAACCATGCCAAAATTCCCGTCCACGGATATGTTGGCCCAGGTAAGGACAGCAGTTTAGTTAAGTTCGGCATTCAACCTAAAATTCAGTGTCCTTAACTTTATGAAAGCTCAATGCTTTTTAATAAGGGTTAGCATTTTACCCAAAAAAAAAAAAAAAATCCTTGAAAGAAATAGTCTCTGTATTGTTTGAGAACCATAAACTGATATTTTAGGTTCAGCATAACTATACCTGAAGTGTGCAACGATTGACTGCATCCCTCAAGTTGTAATTGTCCCTGCTAGCAGATGTCCATTGTCCTCCATCCATTCTGTCATTTATCAAGTTAGCTTCGGTTATATTGCTAAAATATAAGACAATACAAACGACAATACAAACTTCAAGTTTATTTCTTCTTTTTCATTAATTCCTTGGCATCTATGTTCTTACCCAACAACCCAGAAGGCGTATCCATCAATGTGCCAAGATTGAAGAGTATCTTCATAGTTCTCAAATATAATCTCGACATAATCTCGGAAGTTGGCTTCCATAACTGAGGTATGCATAAAACCACCTCCAAAGGATGGGCTGTCAGGCATGCTTCCTAGCGAGAAGACTCCTTGTATGTTGTAGTAGTCTGCAACCTTCAGAGGAGTGTCTGGTGCAATGAATGACACGCTGTTCACAGCATATCTTTGCTTTCCATTGATGACAGGGGCAGAGTTCGCGAGCCTAATTGTGCGAGTTGTATTTACCATCCCATAGTGATATGAACCTTGCGGATTTGGTCTTGGTCCACTTGCAGTCAGATTCCATCTGTAGAATGTGGCAATCAGTTCGCTTTCTGGAATATGGTACTTGTAGAGATCATAAATTGAAGCTAATAACATTCGTTCATCCATTCTGTTATAGCAACTAATAGATGGAGATCATAAATCGGGTTACTACATAGCACTATACTAGCAACTAAAAGATAATGGAGACAGTACCTGATAGATCTTGCCTGGTTGAGCCCCCAGTCAATTTCAACCGTGGGTCCACCTGGAGCTGGTTCTGTGGGTTTTCCGCCGGAGTTGCTGTAGTGGAGAATAGATGTCGTGGTGAGTACGGGGTTGGTGAATCTGGTGGAAGTCACGATGTTAATCTTTTGGTGGTTGATCAGCTGTTAGAAGTACTGATAAAGACTGGCCGAGACAAACATCCAGAGAGGAATAGGTGTTTTGGAGTGTGTGAGAGCCCTCCACTTCAACCAGCTTCATTGTGTGGCCTTGAAATCTTATGTTGATGCAATTTGCCAGCCCTACATTTGAGATCCGGAATCTATATGTTTTACCTGAAACAACAGCATAGACATATTTAGCATCACGGACAATATTTATACCGTATCCAAGTCATATTAAACAAAGAAAGAGCCTATGTTCTACAAACTAACAAACGCAAAAGAAAGTGATTTTTAAGGGTATATGTTTGTATTAATTTGAAACTTAATATATTTTACGAATTATTTGTCCTTCGGAATCTCAGATGGACATGAGGAGTTTCCATAAATTTTTACTATGCAACTTACCTGCATTCAGTAATTTTTAGCACTGAAAAGAACGATACAAAGAAACATAGTCTACATGACAAATCAAATTTGAATTAAAATAAAGTAAAATGTATAACTTATGCTAGTCACCTTGGTCAACTGTGAATGTATTCCCATTCCACCCGCGTCCATTGATGAGAAGTCCATCTGGGAACGGAAGATCTCTTCCATTGTCTAGCGTCCATTTCAAATCCTGTAGAAAAAGAAAAGTCGGTATTAGTAGAAGGCTATAAGAACAATGAAACTAACTCTAGATGTAGCCCAAACAGGGTTTCCTGCTAAATGTCGTCAATGACATGTCACAGTAATAACATAATTGTGTCAACTTACGCTGTGGTTAGCCTTGTACCAGTCACCAACCAACAAAGTATATCACCAGCAGGAGGAGGGAAGGCACGGGAATCATGGGGCGGCTCAGACCCTGATGCCACCAAAGCCTCCAGCAGCCTTGTGGAAGAGAGGGAAGGGAAGTAGAAGTAGCTGCCAATTTGGTCCTTGACTTGTATCATATTGTGAAGTTCCCTCCTGGTGGGATGGGGCATTTGTGCCAAAGACACCATCTTGCCATGAGTTCTTCCTCTGGTACAGGCCGTTCCTGCCAAAATAGTATTTCAGGTGCTGCCGCTTCAGGTATTGAGTGTGTCAATGAGATAGAGTGTTTTGCTACAAATATCTACTAATTCTGATCCTAACACAAAAGAAATGTTGATGAACTAATGTAATTCCTGAGTTGCTATCAACATTCAAGATGGCTAATTAATCTAAAGCCGGTCCTCGAAAGCAGTCCAGAATGCACTTGAACGTCCAACAACTTTGCATATTCTTCGGCTAGGGGATGAGGAAACTAAATTTACATCAAACTGAATGCATAATCAGAACAAGCTATATGAACTGCCCATAGTTAGAACCATTGTAGATTTTTTTTTTTTTTTTGAGATAAGGTCGGTCATTAATGCCTGGACTTAGTACCAAGACCCCATTCCCATTTTTGTTTTGTCCTCGGGATTCTAACCCACGTCCAGGACCATTCCTCCTCCTTTACTAGTGTTACCACTAGACCACCCCCTTGTTGGCACCATTATAGATAGTTATGAGCACAAATATTACTTGTTTTCTTCTTTCTATTGGCTACCGTATGTGTACTATTCTACTCAATGGGATCTGATCAACCATTTATTCTCTGGCCGAGAGACTAAGCCACTTTAAGAATCACGAGTTTACAATATGGTAATCGTAGTAAATCATCAGAGAAACATGAACACTCTACGATAGGTGCCATGTCTGCTTCGTGTAAAAGTTGGATAGGGAGATGCATCAATTTATCAAGCACAGTAGAAAACACCAGACTACGTCGGAACCAGGGATGGCCCTGGCCCAAGGTAGATTGGACGACGGTTTAGGGCCCAAAAAATAAAGAGTACCAATATGTAAGTATCTAGAACATAATCAAGATGTACCATGGATCAGCTTTAACTCAAAGAGTTGTTGCGGTGTAGTGGTTATCATATTAGACTTACATGTTAGAGGCTTTTAGTTCAAATTTGAATGACAATAATTTATTTGTTAACTTATATTTTAGTTTTTTTCCACCTTAAGGTACTGTTTGGGAAGGGTGGAAAATGGAAGCAAGAAAAAGTCGAGGAAAAAGTGAGAGATGTTGTAATTCATTGTAATTCATCTCATCATGGTGACTCTTCACCTTTGTAACTCCATTGTAATTCATTGTAATCATGGTGACTCTTCACCTTTGCAACTCCCAAATGACTTTTCATTTTGTAACCCCAACCTCTCTCTTCTATATAAAGAGAGGTTGGGATGGCTTGTAGAGACATGAGATATATTGATTGAGAGGTTGAGCTAATTGTCCACAACACGTTATCATCAACGTTATCAGCACTTTGCTCGTACAACGCCGGAGATCCGACGTACCGCTCGCCTCGACGTCCGCCGACCGTTGCCCCACGCGCAGCCCCAAGTTTCCCGAGCTCATCACCCAGCTTTTACTAGACGAGAAGAACAGTCTCATTTTAATGAGAAACAACAATTCTCGTCCTGCTGAACAAAGGCAATTCCAATGCCTGATGCAAACGCTCTCCGTGGACCAAATCCAAGGTGGAAACGAGACAAGGGCCAGTCGTCCCAGCCAAGGAATAGAGGCGAGTTTAAGTCTCGCCATCCAAAGCGAGGTTCTAACAAGAACCAAGGACCTTTGACTCCTAGGCAGTCTCATGGTAAGAACCAACGGGCCAGTCGTCCCAAAGCGAGAGTGGAAGGTCAAGCGCCTACTCTCTGCTACAAATGTATGGCACCGCCAAATTTGGGCCTCCCAAAAATAACTTTTTTTGGTTAATAATTTTTCAAAGGCAACGCTCATTTTGAGCACGCACTAAATTGTCACCTATTTGCACAGTTCGCAAATAGCGTGAATTTCTTGAAAAATCTTATTTATTCTTACATTTGACAAAAATTTTACGAAGTCTCTCCGAATAGGCTAACTTACTTGGGTATGATGTCAGAAAGAACTTGAGCTTGGTTCTTAAGAGGTCTCCAGTGACCCTCCTCCCTCATTTTCCCGCCTGGTCATATTCACGTAGAGCTACTGAAAGGGGTTGACCGAATATTATTTTTGCTCAAATTGTATTTATAATTATGCATTTTTGCAAGAAACTTATTGACCTCTCTATATCGGCCCGTCGATCGATAAGATAATTTTCTAAACAAAAATCGTTTTTTCAAAACCGTTGTTTTTTTTTACGATTGTTTGTTGTTGCTTATACAAACCAAATCCATATAAACCTGTCGTTTTTATGTTGACTGATCAAGATTTTTTTCCTGTTGTAGAAAATGTCGATCAAGATTGATTTTCCCATCCTTGAAGCCTCTGGCAGAACTACTTGGACTGGACGCAAGACATCCAGAACCATCTAGATGCGCAGGGCCTCTTGGACGTCATCTAACGAGGAAGAGCGTGAAGTGGAAGTCACTCGCTCAATGAACGCCAAAGCGATGATTCTATTCTAGGCATTTATCTGATGCTATGAAGTCGGAGTTCATTGAAATCTCCTCGCCGAAGACGCTATGGGACTCTTTGAAAGAGCGCTTCGACCACCAGAAGACCATATGGCTACCTGAAGCACGCCATGACTGGTTGAACCTGCGCTTCCAAGACTTCAAGAGTGTAACTGATTACAACAATAAAGTCTGCAGGATTCGATCACTTCTCCAATACTGCGGTGAGATATAACCGACAGTGATCTATTGGAGAAAACATACACCACATTTCCTTCCACTGACAACTTGCTCCAGAAGCATACCGTCAGTCTAAGTTCACCAAGTTTCCCGAGCTCATCACCCAGCTTTTACTAGACGAGAAGAACAGTCTCATTTTAATGAGAAACAACAATTCTCGTCCTGCTGGAACAAAGGCAATTCCAATGCCTGATGCAAACGCTCTCCGTGGACCAAATCCACGGTGGAAACGAGACAAGGGCCAGTCGTCCCAGCCAAGGAATAGAGGCGAGTTTAAGTCTCGCCATCCAAAGCGAGGTTCTAACAAGAACCAAGGACCTTTGACTCCTAGGCAGTCTCATGGTAAGAACTAACGGGCCAGTCGTCCCAAAGCGAGAGTGGAAGGCCAAGCGCCTACTCTCTGCTACAAATATGTGCTTATGGTCATATGCAACGGACTTGCAGGGCGACCCCCCAAGAAGTTAATAACTATCACAAGGGGCGTCGGGCCGAAGCAAATCTGGTCAACGAGTACGAAAATCTAAATCTTGAGACCCCCGATTTTGTAGCAGAAATGGAAGATAAATATCCATTTTCTATCTATGTTTGATTTAAGTCATGAAACTTTTGGTGGTTTGTATTTTCTGTTTTCTCGATAAAATTAAAGTTCTATTTCGAGCACTTTCCTCAAACGTGTGACAACTTTAATTTTTTTTACTTATAGGCATGGACCACAGGGCAGTGGATTGTCTGGTTGATAGTGGAACGACTCACACTATCTTGAGAGATAAATCATACTTTATCTCCTATACGCCTAAAGTAACCTCAGTGACAACCATTTCGGGACCCTCAACCCTTGTTCAAGGTTTTGGCAAAGCCCGTTTTTCGTTGTCCAATGGTACTCCCGTTGAAGTATCAGAGGCCTTATATTCTCCAAGGTCCAGTCGTACCTTACTGAGTTTTAAGGATATTCGAGAAAACGGATTTCATGTTGAAACTGCTCGAGAACATGGCTTCGAGTATCTTTTCATTACCTCCACTCAGTACGGCCAAAAGTATATTGGAGAAGTTGAAATGTCTTTCAAGTGGTTTGTATTACTACGATACAACACATCGAAGTAATCTCTCATTCGCCGAGCGCCAGTTGATGAGAGGACTTTTATGCTATGGCATGACCGGCTGGGTCATCCGGGTCAAATACGATGCTTCGTACTATGAATGCATCGCATGGGCATCCTCTTGGAGGAAAGAATTTGTTATAAATCCGAAAAGCCTATGCCAAGCTTGCTCGATTGGGAAGACGAATCTCAAGCCACTCCATGTGAAACCTACGAGATTGGTTTCCCAATTCCTTGAGAGAATTCATGGAGATATTTGTGGACCAATCCAACCAACATGCGGACCTTTTAAATACTTCATGGTTTTGGTTGATGCATCGACTAGATGGTCACAGTAGTGTTGTTGTCCACCCGAAATGCAGCATTTCCTAAACTCCTTGCCCAGATCATTAAGTTAAGGGCTCACCATCCGGATTATCCGATAAAGTCTATTAGACTTGATAATGCCGCGGAGTTTACATCGAAGACTTTCGATGATTATTGCATGACTTTGGGAATAAATCTTGAACATCTGTTGCTTATGTTCATACCCAAAACGGCCTAGCGGAAGCTTTTATAAAGCGACTGCAAGTGATAGCGAGGACCTTGGTTATGCGCACCAAACTTCCACTATCTGCATGGGGCTATGCAATTTTGTACGCTGCAAATTTGGTCCGTCTGAGGCCCATGGCCACCCAACCACTTTCCGCGTACCAGCTGGTTACTGGATGTGAGCCTGATATCTCACATTTACGCGTGTTTGGGTGCCTAGTCAATGTTCCAATTGAGCCGATAAGGCGTTCAAAATTTGGACCTCAGAAGCGACGGGGAATATATGTCGGTTATAACTCTCCGTCCATCATTCGCTATTTAGAGCCCTTGACAGGCGATCTTTTACCGCGAGACACGCGGATTGTGACTTTGATGAGGCAATCTTCCCGTCGTTAGGGGGAGAAATGCACGCTAACGTTGATGAGGAACGACGTGAATTAGCGTGGCATGTGCCCGCTTTTGCTCATCATGATCCCCCTCTGCACATAGTGATAAGGAAGTGCAGAGGATTCTAGGTCTGCAAGATATTGCAAATCAAATGCCAGATGCATTTAGCGACCTAGCAAAAGTCACGAGATCAATTATACCTGCTGCAAATGTGCCTGCAAGGATAGACGTCCCTGAGAGACGCCATGTTCCTGTGAAACATGTTGCTCCGGTCGAACCCGCCGAGCAAAGGACGCTGCCATCGGCCGTCCAGTCCGCCGCTATTCCCAAGAAGAAGGGAAGACCGGTTGGTTCCAAAGATATTCTGCCCCGGAAGCGGAGAAATCTTGTTAAAAGCGTTTTGCCACATGAGATCATTAAGGATCACGGCGATGTATTAGAAGAGCGCGTTCCAGATGAAACGCCTATTCCTAATCATGCCGATAACCTCGAAATATCCGTCGAGTATGCTAGCTTAGACGATATTTTGAAGCGAAACGAAACTGTCATCGATGATGTGTTCATATACTCAGTGGCCACTGACATTATGAACAATGATGACATGGAACCTCGTAGTGTTGCCGAGTGTCAACGACGAACGGACTGGTCACAATGGAAACAAGCAATCCAGGCTGAACTAGACTCCTTAGCGAAAAGAAGTGTGTTTGGACCCGTTGCTCCAACACCACCCAATGTTAAACCAGTTGGTCAAATGGGTTTTCCTAAGGAAGCGTAATGGAGAAATGAGATTGTGCGATACAAGGCTCGCCTTGTGGCGCAAGGCTTCTCACAACGCCCTGGAATTGATTACGAGGAGACGTATTCTCCCGTAATGGACATCATAACGTTCCGCTACTTAATCAGTTTAGTAGTTTCCGAAAAACTGAATATGCAGCTCATGGATGTGGTCACAGCCTATCTCTACGGGGATCTAGACACAGAGATATATATGAAAGTCCCTGAAGGACTAAAGATGCCTGAATCAAGTAGTTCCCGACCACGGAACGCGTTCTCGATTAGACTGAGGCGTTCGCTATATGGATTGAAACAATCCGGGCGAATGTGGTATAACCGCCTAAGCGAATACTTGATCGGTTTGGGATACGTTAATAACGAATTTTGCCTAAGTAGCATTTTTTTATGTTACTCAGTGAATTATTGTAACAGATGAGTTGTAAAAAAAAAAAATTGTATTTTTTTTCTCGCTATTTTTTTGGCGTCGCTTCATTAGACGTCGAAAAAATAGTTAATATTTTTTTGGTGCCGCTTGCTTAGGCACCAATTCTTTTGTGTGTTGTTGCCTACTTATGTTGTACGTTTTTTTTAGCGTAATGGCGTAAAAATTGAAAAATTGGTTTTGGCTATATAAACAAATTCTGGCACCGCCAAATTTGGGCCTCCCAAAAATAACTTTTTTGGTTAATAATTTTTCAAAGGCAACGCTCATTTTGAGCACGCACTAAATTGTCACCTATTTTGCACAGTTCGCAAATAGCGTGAATTTCTTGAAAAATCTTATTTATTCTTACATTTGACAAAAATTTTACGAAGTCTCTCCGAATAGGCTCACCTACTTGGGTATGATGTCAGAAAGAACTTGGGGCTTGGTTCTTAAGAGGTCCCCGGTGACCCTCCTCCCCCATTTTCCCGCCTGGTCATATTCACGTAGAGCTACTGAAAGGGGTTGACCGATATTACTTTTTTGCTCAAATTGTATTTATAATTATGCATTTTTGCAAGAAATTAATTGAACTCTCTATATCGGCCCGTCGATCGATATAAGAAGATAATTTTTAAACAAAAATCGTTTTTTCAAACCGTTGTTTTTATTTACGATTGTTTGTTGTTGCTTATACAAACCAAATCCATATAAACCTGTCGTTTTATATGTTGACTGATCAAGATTTTTTCTCCTGTTGTAGAAAAATGTCGATCAAGATTGATTTTCCCATCCTTGAAGCCTCTGGCAAGAACTACTTGGACTGGACGCAAGACATCCAGAACCATCTAGATGCGCAGGGCCTCTTGGACGTCATCTATAACGAGGAAGAGCGTGAAGTGGAAGTCACTCGCTCAATGAACGCCAAAGCGATGATTCTATTCCGTAGGCATTTATCTGACGCTATGAAGTCGGAGTTCATTGAAATATCCTCGCCGAAGACGCTATGGGACTCTTTGAAAGAGCGCTTCGACCACCAGAAGACCATATGGCTACCTGAAGCACGCCATGACTGGTTGAACCTGCGCTTCCAAGACTTCAAAAGTGTAACTGATTACAACAATGAAGTCTGCAGGATTCGATCACTTCTCCAATACTGCGGTGAGATATTAACCGACAGTGATCTATTGAAGAAAATATACACCACATTTCCTTCAACTGACAACTTGCTCCAAAAAATACCGTCAGTCTAAGTTCACCAAGTTTCCCGAGCTCATCACCCAGCTTTTACTAGACGAGAAGAACAGTCTCATTTTAATGAGAAACAATAATTCTCGTCCTGCTGGAACAAAGGCAATTCCAATGCCTAATGCAAACGCTCTCCGTGGACCAAATCCACGGTGGAAACGAGACAAGGGCCAGTCGTCCCAGCCAAGGAACAGAGGCGAGTTTAAGTCTCGCCATCCAAAGCGAGGTTCTAACAAGAACCAAGGACCTTTGACTCCTAGGCAGTCTCATGGTAAGAACCAACGGGCCAGTCGTCCCAAAGCGAGAGTGGAAGGCCAAGCGCCTACTCTTTGCTACAAATGGGTGCTTATGGTCATATGCAACGGACTTGCAGGGCGACCCCCAAGAAGTTAATAACTATCACAAGGGGGCCGGGCCGAAGCAAATCTGGTCAACGAGTGCGAAAATCTAAAGCTTAAGCCCCGATTTTGTAGCAGAAATGGAAGAATGAATCTCCATTTTCTCTATATTTGATTTAAGTCATGAAACTTTTGGTGGTTTGTATTTTCTTTTCTCGATAATTAAAGTTCTATTTCGAGCACTTTCCTCAAACGTGTGACAACTTTAATTTTTCTTTACTTATAGGCATGGACCACGGGGCAGTGGATTGTCTGGTTGATAGTGGAACGACTCACACTATCTTGAGAGATAAATCATACTTTATCTCCTATACGCCTAAAGTAACCTCAGTGACAACCATTTCGGGACCCTCAACCCTTGTTCAAGGTTTTGGCAAAGCCCGTTTTCGTTGTCCAATGGTACTCCCGTTGAAGTATCAGAGGCCTTATATTCTCCAAGGTCCAGTCGTACCTTACTGAGTTTTAAGGATATTCGAGAAAACGGATTTCATGTTGAAACTGCTCGAGAACATGGCTTCGAGTATCTTTTCATTACCTCCACCCAGTACGGCCAAAAGCGTATCTTGGAGAAGTTGAAATGTCTTTCAAGTGGTTTGTATCTCACTACGATACAACACATCGAGAGTAATCTCATCATTCGCCGAGCGCCAGTTGATGAGAGGACTTTTATGCTATGGCATGACCGGCTGGGTCATCCGGGTCAAAATACGATGCTTCGCACTATGAATGCATCACATGGGCATCCTCTTGGAGGAAAGAATTTCGTTATAAATCCGAAAAGCCTATGCCAAGCTTGCTCGATTGGGAAGACGAATCTCAAGCCACTCCATGTAAAACCTACGAGATTGGTTTCCCAATTCCTTGAGAGAATTCATGGAGATATTTGTGGACCAATCCAACCAACATGCGGACCATTTAAATACTTCATGGTTTTGGTTGATGCATCGACTAGATGGTCACACGTAGTGTTGTTGTCCACCGAAATGCAGCGTTTCCTAAACTCCTTGCCCAGATCATTAAGTTAAGGGCTCACCATCCGGATTATCCGATAAAGTCTATTAGACTTGATAATGCCGCGGAGTTTACATCGAAGACTTTCGATAATTATTGCATGACTTTGGGAATAAATCTTGAACATCCTGTTGCTTATGTTCATACCCAAAACGGCCTAGCGGAAGCTTTTATAAAGCGACTGCAAGTGATAGCGAGGACCTTGGTTATGCGCACCAAACTCCCACTATCTGCAT
Organism: Iris pallida; assembly: GCA_029216955.1. Lineage (NCBI taxonomy): Eukaryota > Viridiplantae > Streptophyta > Magnoliopsida > Asparagales > Iridaceae > Iris > Iris pallida. Next base: position 27,754 of record JANAVB010042544.1, read on the forward strand.
GGGGCTATGCAATTTTGCACGCTGCAAATTTGGTCCGTCTGAGGCCCATGGCCACCCAACCACTTTCTGCGTACCAGCTGGTTACTGGATGTGAGCCTGATATCTCATATTACGCGTGTTTGGGTGCCTAGTCAATGTTCCAATTGAGCCGATAAGGCGTTCAAAATTTGGACCTCAGAAACGACGGGGAATATATGTCGGTTATAACTCCCGTCCATCATTCGCTATTTAGAGCCCTTGACAGGCGATCTCTTTACCGCGAGACACGCGGATTGTGACTTTGATGAGGCAATCTTTCCGTCGTTAGGGGGAGAAATGCACGCTAACGTTGATGAGGAACGACGTGAATTAGCGTGGCATGTGCCCGCTTTTGCTCATCATGATCCCCCCTCTGCACATAGTGATAAGGAAGTGCAGAGGATTCTAGGTCTGCAAGATATTGCAAATCAAATGCCAGACGCATTTAGCGACCTAGCAAAAGTCACGAGATCAATTATACCTGCTGCAAATGTGCCTGCAAGGATAGACGTCCCTGAGAGACGCCATGTTCCTGTGAAACATGTTGCTCCGGTCGTACCCGCCGAGCAAAGGACGCTGCCATCGGCCGTCCAGTCTGCCGCTATTCCCAAGAAGAAGGGAAGACCGGTTGGTTCCAAAGATGTTCTGCCCCGGAAGCGGAGAAATCTTGTTAAAAGCGTTTTGCCACATGAGATCATTAAGGATCACGGCGATGTATTAGAAGAGCGCGTTCTAGATGAAACGCCTATTCCTAATCATGCCGATAACCTCGAAATATCCGTCGAGTATGCTAGCTTAGACGATATTTTGAAGCGAAACGAAACTGTCATCGATGATGTATTCATATACTTAGTGGCCACTGACATTATGAACAATGATGACATGGAACCTCGTAGTGTTGCCGAGTGTCAACGACGAACGGACTGGTCACAATGGAAACAAGCAATCCAGGCTGAACTAGACTCCCTAGCGAAAAGAAGCGTGTTTGGACCTGTTGCTCCAACACCACCCAATGTTAAACCAGTTGGTCACAAATGGGTTTTCCTAAGGAAGCGTAATGAGAGAAATGAGATTGTGCGATACAAGGCTCGCCTTGTGGCGCAAGGCTTCTCACAACGCCCTGGAATTGATTACGATGAACGTATTCTCCCGTAATGGACATCATAACGTTCCGCTACTTAATCAGTTTAGTAGTTTCCGAAAAACTGAATATGCAGCTCATGGATGTGGTCACAGCCTATCTCTACGGGGACCTAGACACAGAGATATATATGAAAGTCCCTGAAGGACTAAAGATGCCTGAATCAAGTAGTTCCCGACCACGGAAGCGTTCTCGATTAGACTGAGGCGTTCGCTATATGGATTGAAACAATCCGGGCGAATGTGGTATAACCGCCTAAGCGAATACTTGATTGATTTGGGATACGTTAATAACGAACTTTGCCCATGCGTGTTCATAAAGAAATCCACTTCAGGATACGCAATCATCGCGGTCTATGTAGATGACATGAATCTCATAGGAACCGAAAAAGACTTGTCAGAAACTGCTGATATCCTGAAGAAGGAATTCGAGATGAAGGATCTTGGGAAGACACGGTTTTGCCTTGGCCTGCAGATCGAGCACCGTAAAGATGGAATTCTTGTCCATCAAGCGAACTACACCCAAAAGGTGTTGAGACGCTTTAGTCATTTTGACGTTAAGCCGTCCGCTACTCCCATGATCGTCCGCTCTCTAGACATTACTAAGGACCCATTTCGTCCAAAGGAGGACGACGAAGAGATATTGAGTCCTGAGTGCTCTTATCTAGGTGCAATAGGCGCTTTATTGTACTTGGCCCAATGTACTAGACCGGACATCTCGTTGTTGTGAATTGTCTAGCTCGACACAGCACCGCGCCAACACGCCGCCATTGGAATGGCATAAAAGACATTTTCCGCTACCTTAAGGGTACTACGGACTTGGGCTTGTTCTATCCCTACGCAGTTTTGAGTGAGTCCAACGCTCTTGGCACTCGAAGCAACGCGACCCTTGTTGGCTACGCCGATGCGGGATACTTATCTGATCCGCACAAGGGGCGTTCCCAATCTGGTTATGTCTTTACCATTGGGAACACGGCGATTTCTTGGAGGTCTCGCAAACAGACCTTAGTGGCTACTTCAACGAACCACTCTGAGCTACTCGCGCTCTATGGCGACTAGAGAGTGTATGGCTTCGAGCTATTATTGGCCATATTCGAAGTACATGTGATCTTCCATATGACCCAGATGAACCTGTTGTCGTCTATGAGGACAATACCGCTGTTATTGATCAAGCGAAACATGGTTACATCAAAGGGGATGCTACCAAGCACATATCGCCCAAGTTGTTCTTTACACATGAACAACAAGCGCTTCAGAAGATTGAAGTGCAACACATTGGATCGGAGAATAACCGTGCAGACTTGTTCACCAAGTCACTGCCAAACACTCGTTCCAGAAACATGTCAGAGCGATTGGACTTAGGAAGCTTTCAGAGCTAGCCTAAGTGAAACATGTTTCCCGCACCCTGTTGTGTGCATGTGAGGGGGAGCGCCCCAACGAGCGCCCCCAAATGCCCTGTTGTGCGTATATCCCGTGCCCTGTCGAGTGCGAGTGAAAAGGGGAGCATCCTGATGTATGCTGTGTGTACTCTTTTTCCTTAGACCAAGTTTTTTCCCATTGGGTTTTCCTTGGCAAGGTTTTTAACGAGACACATTTCAAATCTCTTATTCACTAAGGACTATTGTGATCAGGGGGAGTATCCAGTGTATACCTCTAAACTATCGTGTACTCTTTTGTCCTTCGATCAGCGGTTTTTCCCACTGGGTTTTCCCTGACAAGGTTTTGACGAGGCACCTTTGCAATGGTTAAGTTTACCCCATCACACTGACCTGTGTGTACTCTTTTGTCCTTCGACCAAAGTTTTTTTCCCACTGGGTTTTCTTTGGCAAGGTTTTAACGAGGCACAAATAGGTGGTCATTTTTGAATCTGCAAGCTACAGACCGACAAAGAAGCTCAGAGGTGTTTACAAGCAGAGTTTGTGAAGAGCCAAGGGGGAGTGTTGTAATTCATTGTAATTCATCTCATCATGGTGACTCTTCACCTTTGTAACTCCCAAGTGACTTTTCACTTTGTAACTCCCAACCTCTCTCTTCCTATATAAAGAGAGGTTGGGATGGCTTGTAGAAGGATATTGACATATATTGATATCATTTGAGAGGTTGAGCTAATTGTCCACAACAAGAGAAAAATTTTAAATGATGGTGTTTGGAAAGGAGGAGAGAAAATGGGGGAGGAAAATTTGAGAGGAAAAATTACGTGGGTCCCACCAAAAAAATTTTCTTCCAAAAGTAGAAGGAAATGGAGAGAGATGAGAGGAATTTGAGTGAATTTACCCCACCACCCTCAAAAAGTTAATATTAAATCCATTTGAGAATACCAAGGAGGAAATAGTAATTATACCTCTATCCATAAACAAATAAAAATTGTTTTTAAACTTTTCCTTCCCCTACTTTTTGTCCATCCAAACAAAGGAAAGAAAAATTAGGGCCCGGCTAAACACACCCCACCACTTACTTTACAACCCCAAAAAAATTTAAAAAAAAAAAAAATAAAAGAAAACTTCCTATTCTACCCTCCCATCCTCCTCTCCCCCAACCCTCCTCCTCCTTCTCCTCCCCTGGGGGGGTAGAATAGGAAGTTTCGTTTTTATTTTTTTAAAAAAATTTTGGGGTGTGTAAAGTAAGTGGTGGGGTGTGTTTAGCCGGGCCCGAAAAATTAACTTTACTTTCATTTTACTCTACTCCATTTTCCTTCCCCTCAAATTTTCCTCTCTCTCCCCACAAATGTTCCCAAACACAGTGTAAGTATGGGGGCATCTATTTCAGGAGTTCGTCTCGAGCTCCCATGAGCTCGGGCCGGCCCTGTCCAGAATACCGGTCGGTGGGATGACTATATCACAATGTTCGTACTGTGCCGTGTTCATGTTGGGTCCATCAAGACATCATTCATGCTTCCCTGCTAACTCTTCTTACAATCATTACAGGCGCTCCAGAATAGAGCAACATAAACACTCCAATAAACACTCCAAATTGCTTCAGGACACAACAAAGTTGTGATGTATTCGTGTCCGTGCAACTTAGCTATTCATGCTTTCGGACACGTAACAAATTACGAGATACGCAATGATACTTTGGAACGTGCATCGATCGGTGGTTCACTGACTACCAACAGACTTACTGCCAACCACTGCCTGACATGATGAGTTCTAAATTTAAGACCGTTTAATGCCGGCGCCACATTTTCTTCCAAAAGCCTCCATCAGATCTAAGATTCGTTCCGATCTATGAACCTGTCGGACTGTCGGTGGCCCAAATACAAAATACAAAAAATATTCGAGGGCCAATAAATTTTGTTAATTCACGTTTAAATTTTATCCCCTAGGCGTCAAAGAAATATTTATTTACCATCAACACCCCGATTGCAAAACAACACATTTGACGGAAAAACTGCAAATATGCATTTAGAATAGAAAAAGGCAAATAAATAATTTACTACCAAGAGATGAGGAAGGGCTCCGGCAGGCTGTTGAAGACATTGATGATGAGATTATCATTTGTCACCGCCTCTATCTGTGGGCCCGGGAACTTCCCATTTATGAGAATCCCCTGCAGTAAAAGCATAATAAAATTTGAAACGCCACGACTCGGAAGGAAAACATTTCGAAAGATACGCTACTGTCTGTTGAAATAAGTGCATGCATGTCGTCGTGTCCGTATCATGTCGTGTCGTGTTCATAACCTGCTGTTTGACGCCGAGGGGCCAGATGTCACCGTAGGTGATGTTCCACGTGAAGAAGCGGTAGGGGTCCTCGGCTCTGACGGGGGGGAGGAGAGAGGATGAGGAGAGAGGAAAAGAACAAGAGAAGAAGAAGAAAAAGGGAGTGGGGTTTGCCATTTAGGCAGCAGAAGTTGGTCTTTGATCTCTTCTTGTTCAAGAACAAGAAAAAGAAGAAAGGAAGAGAGAGAGAGAGAGAGAGAGAGTAGTAGTGAGTTAAGTAATGCGAGGGGGTCTAGTTTCTTTATGCAAAGAAGGAGAGAGAGAGGGGTATGGTTTTATGAGAGCATGAGCTGTCATGAGAGCAATAAAGAGGGAAGGATGGAACAATGAATCATTGCTAGGGTTGTAGTAATTTATGGCATTTTATCGGATAAAGAATTATTGAAATCGTACTACATATATATTGTCATGACAATGACATTGTTTGTGTTATATTTCTTTCCTTTTGTGCATGCTTTTGCTATTTGCTTCTCCTGCTCTTTTAAATACTTTATAGGTTCTTAACTAGGTTTAAACTAATTTGTTTTGACTATAAAAATATAATAGATCTACCGGAAAGTGACAAAGAAAATTGGAAAATAAAAAAATATGTATGTATAATGTCTATATGAAATGTTTCATCTCATCTCTCAGTGTTCTTATTTTGTGGCAGTACTTTTCAAACAGTCGGCAGTAGAGCTAATCAAGTGGACATCAATATGGAATCTACAAAGGCAAGGGAAGGGAAAAGAGGAGGGCCATTAGAAATCCATTAAAAATGATGAGAATATTTACAAAAAAGGAAAAGAATAAGGTACTAATTAACAATTGTCTTCAATTAGCGGAAAGTTAGACTTTTATGGTTTGGTTGTATACATTCGTTTAATTGATAACTTGAGTTGTCTCCGTGGCCGTAGTCAGTTGGAAACGGTAGAGCACCCCGACGCAGTGGCATGGATTCGAGCCCCCTTAGAGGCATGTCTCCAAGCACCATTAAGAAGTGGACACCCTCAAAAAAAAAAAAATTGATAACTTGAGATCTCCCATCATCATTTCCTGGTTGAAACTAAAGATAGGGCATTTTATGTTAAATGTCCCTGTATTTTATGTTAGTCCCTTGGCGAACAATCGATGGAAAAAACACGAATTCAGAAACTATTGTAAAGACAATGTTTCCAGCAACGACACCTTAAAGAAGGTGATGTTGTATTACGAGAATCTAAAAAGATTATGTCGTAATATTTCTCGAAGGCAACAGAACCGTTTAACTTCTAAAGAGAAGCGACGGATAGCTCGGGCAACAAAGGAAGAAGAAAGCCTGCTGGGGTGAAAGATCACCGGCGCTCAAAGCTATATCCGCCTTACGGACAAGCCTCCAGGAACCAGCAAGTTCGAAGAGAACTTTAGAACGCTCGCTGGCCAAAAATGTCGACTCGGAATCGAATAGCAGCAGCACTTCTCTCTCTCTGGAAATTTTTCTAAGTATTTTCTGTAACCTTGGAGAGAGGAGATGCTTCTGTTATTATAGGCACGAGATGGGCTTTTCAAATTCTGAACGCACGCCCTGTTTAATGCCAGATCCGGATTTTCTGGATCTGAGCCTTTTCCGGATCTGAGCCCACAAGACCCGGGACGTTACATAATTTGAACGGCCCACTCGACCCGCTCGACCGCTCGACCCGCACGACCCGTACGACCCGTACGACCGTACGTCCGTACGCTCGGTACGCTCAGTACGCTCCGTACGCCTCGCACGCCACGCAGGGCCGCGCAGAGGCTCGCGCACGAGCGCAACTAAAGCGCACAATGCGCCTTGCGACGAGCTGTCGTACTAAGTGCAAAGTGCCATCAAAAAGCCACAATAAGCCTCAAAAGCCCATTAGCCCAAGCCCAAGCCCGAGTCCGAGCCCGAGCCCGAGCCCGAGTCCGAGTCCGAGTCCGAGTCCAAGTCGCTAAGCCCTTCGGGGCTTAGCTCCAATAGATTTAAATCTATTTTCATTTGGCCAAAAGTTGGTTTCTTATTCTCACCTCTATGTAAAATCCTCCCACATGGCACCCTCCATTGGGCCTCAACCCATGTGCATCTCTCTATTCCTTCATAAGTAATATATAGATATACAACTTGGTGTGTTTTTCCGATGTGGGACTATCTTTTAACAATAGAATGTTGTGAACACACAACTGTAGAATAAAACACCAACAATCCCCACATATCTCTATATATATGAGTTAAGCGTTCCACATAATAACTGTCCATTATGCATTAGGATAGATGTCGCTGACGACTTGAATCTTCCCGCATGGGTTGAACAACAGTATGATACAAGAATGGACTACGCCTTGAATTCTGTACCACAGCTGTAATTTTTTCCACTCACATAATGTAGTTATCTGTGCTTCTGGCTGCACATTAAAGGCCTTGTGCCAGCCTGGATTTCAATGTATGTATTTTGGGCGTCTACAAATTTACCTCAAGAGACGGCCTATTTCTTGTCCATACATTATAGGTGAGTTCTTTATAAAGAGTCATGGCATGAAGCATTGCGCTCCTTTGCGGTGCTACGCCGCTATGACATGGCTCAACGCCGAGGCTTTACCCCACCTGGGTACCTCATCGTAGTGTCATACTACTGTAGCATGAGGTCACAATCCTCTTTGTAGTGCCAAACTACTCAGCATGAAGCCTTACGCTTCCGTGCGGTGTTACGCCGCTATGACATGGCTTGCAAAGCTGAGGATTTACCCTTCCTGGTACCTCTTCGTGATGTCATGCCACTGTAACATGAGGATACCGTCCTCTTTGTAGTGCTGTCTACACCTCTTTATGATTATGCAACATTAGGCTACCTGCCTATATGCGGTGCACGTCGCCTGTGACTTGGCTAACAAAGCCGAGGCATTACCCCTACCTGGGAACCTCATGGTGGAGTCACCCCACTGTAGCATGGAGTTGTAACACTCCTTTGTGGTTGTTGCGCCACCATGCTTCCTGTAAAGCATAACAGACCTTCACTCAGTCTGAGAACTCATTAAGGCATTATGCCATCCTTCCATAGGATCAATTTTTCGTAGAAAATTCATAGTAGACAACAGTGGTTCTGGGTCCGAAATCCTTACATGTTCCGCAGAACAAGTACCCACTGTTAACTAATATTTTTCCAGTCAATAGTCCTCCCTTGAATCAAAAAATTAGATATCTGGTAGATTTCTCTTTGAACCAATAACATAAATTATTGATAGGATTATAATGACACAATATTAGAATGCCTTCAAACCCATCTTCCTTGCTGTGTCCTCGACCAGCTGTCGTTTGAGGCCTTTCGTGAACGGATTCGCCAGGTTCTCCTGACTCCGAACATCGATCACTGCAATGACGCCTCGTTTGATGAGATCGTTCACTGCTCTGTGCTTTAACCGCACAGTTTCTTTCCGTTAAAGAGTTCATTTGATGCTACTGCTGCTGCCGCCTGGTTGTCACAGTATATCGGGATTGCCGGTATCTGAGCTCCAACCACCGGAAGATCATACATGAGCTCCCGAAGCCACTCTGCTTCTCTGAGCACAGCATCCAATGCAAAGAATTCAGATTCCATGGAGGAGCGAGATAACATTGTCTGCTTCTTCGATTTCCACGATATAGCAGCTCCGTCCAAAGCGAATATGAATCCACCTGTCGAATACTCGCTCTCCACCTCTGAACACCAGCTAGCATCACTGAAGCCTTCCACTACTGATGGATCTCCGCTGTAGTATAGTGCAAATGTCTGAGTCCTTTTTAGATATCTCATAACACGCTTCACAGCGTTCCAGTGTTCAACGCCTGGGTTGCTAGTAACCGACTCAGCATTCCCACCGCAAAAGCTATGTTAGGCCTTGTGGCAGTAGTAGCGTACATCAAGCTTCCGATGACGCTAGCGTACTCCAACTGCCTGACGCTTTCCTCGAATTTGGCTCCAGCTTCTGATCACTCCGATACGGTGTATCAATTATAGGAAGATCTTGATACCCGTAGACGAGTGAGCATCTTCTCAATATAATGAGATTGTGACAGCGCTATTCCAGTACCTGTCCGGATGATCTTGAGCCCCAAGATTACGTCAGCATCCCCCAAGTCCTTCATACTGAACTTGGTCGAGAGGAATTTCTTTGTCTCTGTGCAGCCTAAATCCGTACCTAGGATTAGCATGTCGTCCACGTAAAGACAAACGATTACTCCTCTTCCGTCAGCAAACTTCGTATAGACACACTTGTCTGTTTCACTGACCCTGTAGCCATTTGACCTTATCACCTTGTCAAACTTCTCATGCCACATTTTGGGAGCTTGTTTCAAACCATACAGAGACTTCATCAACTTGCAGACTTTGTCTTCCAGACCTCTGACGACAAAACCTTCTGGTTGTTGCATGTAGATCTCTTCGGTCAGCTCGCCATTAAGGAATGCCGTTTTCACATCCATCTGATGTATCACCAGCTTGTGTATTGCTGCTAGAGCAATTAACAATCTGATGGTTGTCATCGAGCTACTGGAGAAGTGTCAAAGTAGTCGATCCCCTGCTTCTGAGCAAACCCCTTGGCCACTAGCCTGGCCTTGAACTTGTCAATGGTTCCATCTGCTTTCATCTTCTTCTTGAAGATCCATTTGCATCCGATGGGTCTTGCTCCTTCTGGCAGGTCAACTAACACCCATGTGTTGTTGGAGGTGATTGAGTCAATCTCGTTGTCTATCGCCTCCTTCCAGAATACAGCATCTCTGGTCTTCATCGCCTCATCATATGTAAGCGGATCTGCTTCCACATGATAGGTGACGAAGTCATCTCCGAATCTTTCGGCCTCCTTACTCGCTTAGTTGACGGCTCAGCGAGTTCTGGTTCAATTGGTGTCTCTTCGACAATAGCTTCTTCTTGGACTACTGGTTCGATAAGGACTTCTGTCTGCTTTGCACTCATCATTTCCGGAAGATCGCGAGAAAATATTTTTGTGCCTTGCAAACTTGTCTTCAAAATATTCAGCATCGCGAGATTCAATGATATGATTTGATTCTATATCAAGGAATCTCCGAGCATCACTCTTCTCGGCATAACCCAAGAAGATAGCCTTAGTAGTCCTAGTCCCCAGCTTCTGAATTTCAGATCTGGGAGCTTCACATAAGCCAGACACCCCACACTCGAATGACATTCAAGTTAGGTCTGACTTTGAACCAGAGTTCATGAGGGGTTATATCCGAAGTTGCATACGGTACTCTATTGAGAATGAAAGTAGCCGTTAATGCAGCTTCTCCCCAGAAGCTCTTTGGAAGACCCGCAGTCAACAGCATAGAGTTCATCATCTCCGTCAACGTTCTGTTCTTCCTTTCTGCTACTCCGTTGGATTGAGGAGAGTACGGAGCCGTCGTCTCATTTATGATTCCATGTTCTTTACAGAATGATGAGAAATCATGAGACCGATACTCCCCGCCTCGATCACTCCTTAGCCTTTTGAGTTGTTGTCCAGTTTGCCGTTCAGCCTCGGCCTGAACTCCTTGAACTTCTCGAATGCTTCGTCTTTAGACTTGAGCAAGTAGACAAAAGCATACTTTGAGAAGTCGTCGATGAAAGTAATAAAATACTTCATCCGACTTTTGTAGAGAATTGCTTGAAATCACAGATATCTGAGTGAACCAACTCCAGAAGATCTGTGCTTCGATGGACCCTGTGAAAGGGTTTCCTTGTGATCTTCGTCTGAGCACACACTTCACATTTCTCTACCTTACCCCACACTTGGAGATAAGTCCTAGGCTAGACATTTTGTTAATTCTTTTACAATGAACATGTCCTAGCCTATTATGCCACAACTCAAAAGAATAGTTCAAAGTAGAAATAGCATTAATATCATTTTTCTGGGTTACAACAAGCTGAATTTTGTACATTCCTTCAGTCTGGAAAGCTTTTCCGAAGAATGTACCCTTCTTGGACATCACCATCTGGCCAGCATTGATGTCCATCCTCAAGCCTGCGTTATAAAGCAGGCTCCCAGAGATCAGGTTCTTAGCAATTGCAGGAACATGCTTCACTCCTTGAAGCGTCAGAGTGTTCCCGATGTGAGTTTCAGCTCCACCGTCCCAATCCCCAGTACTTCAGCTTGTGCCTGGTTTACCATTATGACTTTCTCGGAAGTTGGCTCATATGACTCGAACCATTTCTTGTCTGAGCAGACATGACATGTCGCACCAGTGTCTATCCACCAGTCCGAGTCAACTTCCGTATTTGCAACCTGTGCTATCATTGCAACCAGATTAGTAACCAAAGAAACCTTACTAGGCTCACCTTTTTCTGGTTCCTTGCAGTCACTTTTGTAGTGGCCCTTCTTGCCACATTTGAAACAAGTCACATGGGACTTAGATTTCTGATTCTTGAATGAAGGACTCTTCACTTTCAGATTAGTGAAGTCCTTCTTCTTCTTATGAGGAGAAGCCGCCTGCTTCCCCTTGTACTCTGGTTTGGACCAGATTTGCTTTCGCCAGTTGTTTGGACAGAGAATCCATCTTCTGTTGAGAGCGCATCTATCCTCAACATGGATCTCTTGCAGGAGATCTTCCATACATATGTCCAGCTTCTTGCGGTGCATCCTTGCATAGAAGTTGCTCCACCCGCAGGAAGTTTAGAGACGATTCCTCCAACGACAAACTTGTCGACAAGAGGCATCTTTTCGTCATCTAATTTTTGGCGCAGCTTCAGAAACTCCTTTACTTGGGGCAGCATAGCCTTCTCATCTTCGAAGGTCCACTTGTGGTATCTTTCAACCAAGAAGATCTTGGACCGATTCTCGTCATCTTCGTACAATTTCCCCAAGGAGTCCCAAATCTCTTTGGCAGAATTCTTCTTGGAATAAGACTCTGCCAGAGAGTCTTCCATGCTATTGAGAATCAACAGTTACAGATACTGTTTTCTCTAATCCATTTTGCCTGCTTGGACTTAGCAGCGGCAATAACTTCTGCGGTTCCAGTTGTTGGAACAACCGGTTCTTCCTCATTCAGCACGTGATCAACTTCCACGAGTTGAATGTTTAATGTTACTTTCCGTTTCCAGATTTGGAAATGTTCGCCATCAAATTTCTCCAACTTGTTAAAGTCGGTATTGACGAGCGATGCACGTGAGTTATCCATCTTTTCGATATAGCTTTGAGATTGTTAGTCCCTTGGCGAACAATCGATGGAAAAAACACGAATTCAGAAACTATTGTAAAGACAATGTTTCCAGCAACGACACCTAAAGAAGGTGATGTTGTATTACGAGAATCTAAAAAGATTATGTCGTAATATTTCTCGAAGGCAACAGAACCGTTTAACTTCTAAAGAGAAGCGACGGTATTATCGAAGGCAACAAAGGAAGAAGAAAGCCTGCTAGGGTGAAAGATCACCGGCGCTCAAAGCTATATCCGCCTTACGGACAAGCCTCCAGGAACCAGCAAGTTCGAAGAGAACTTTAGAACGCTCGCTGGCCAAAAATGTCGACTCCGGAATAGCAGCAGCACTTCTCTCTCTCTCTGGAAATTTTTCTAAGTATTTTCTGTAACCTTGGAGAGAGGAGATGCTTCTGTATTATAGGCACGAGATGGGCTTTTCAAATTCTGAACGCACGCCCTGTTTAATGCCAGATCCGGATTTTCTGGATCTGAGCCTTTTCCGGATCTGAGCCCACAAGACCCGCGGACGTTACATAATTTGAACGGCCCACTGACCCGCTCGACCCGCTCGACCCGCACGACCGTACGACCCGTACGTCCCGTACGCTGGGTACGCTCAGTACGCTCCGTACGCCTCGCACGCCACGCAGGGCTGCGCAGAGGCTCGCGCACGAGCGCAACTAAAGCGCACAATGCGCCTTGCGACGAGCTGTCGTGCTAAGTGCCATCAAAAAGCCACAATAAGCCTCAAAAGCCCATTAGCCCAAGCCCAAGCCCGAGTCCGAGCCCGAGCCTGAGCCCGAGTCCGAGTCCGAGTCCGAGTCGAGTCGCTAAGCCCCTTCGGGGCTTAGCTCCAATAGATTTAAATCTATTTTCATTTGGCCAAAAGTTGGTTTCTTATTCTCACCTCTATGTAAAATCCTCCCACATGGCACCCTCCATTGGGCCTCAACCCATGTGCATCTCTCTATTCCTTCATAAGTAATATATAGAGATACAACTTGGTGTGTTTTTCTGATGTGGGACTATCTTTTAACAATAGAATGTTGTGAACACACAACATGAAGTAAAACACCAACATTTTATA
>JANAVB010042545.1:0-99715 GCA_029216955.1 Iris pallida
ACAAGAACAGTATAAAAGACAAATATGAGTACAAGAGACAGTTTGTATATGAAATAAGAATTGTAAGTAATATAAGTGATTAGAGCACAAGATGGTTATGTAAACAGGCTGGGATACAGTAAAATGTGTCTCCATTATACGTGGGCATAATGGACATATACAATATTTGCACAATATGAGATTGATCACATAACCATTTTCTACTCACCCTTCCCAATCAATCACGAGGATCCAGTCGAGTTACGTTACCTGTACATTAGCTTTATCTATGGGATAATGTGATCATGAGAGTACAAGATTGCAAGAGTATACATGAATAGGGGTGTACAAGAAATACAAGATGTTCGTAAAAAGCACATGACAAATATATTTGATGTACCCGAGAGGGATACATCGCAAGACAAGATCCATAGGGTACTGTCCGTATAACAATCGTGACAGCATCAAGTAATTTATCTAAAGCATGAATATAATTCTAACAAGTATGAAAATGATCAGAGTATGTACTCGTCTGAGATCCTGAGTGACTGTGAAAATAGATGTCTGAACTGAGATGTCTGAGTCCTAAATAGAGCACACAGGTTATGATGTAATCAAGAAGGTAATAATTGAAGTTAACAATGCATTCTACATGAATCTAGGTCAATCTAGGTCAAAGTTAACTCTTGGTCAAACTCCAGTCAAATAGTCAAACTTGGTCTTGTGTGTGTATATATATATATATATACACACACACACACACACATAGATATTTATTAAGGAGGGAAGGGTAACTTGTATAAAGGTATGTGTGTGTGTATTGAGTGACAGTTAAGGTAAAGGTATATAATCATACATACATAATTACACACATTCATTCATTAAATCTACATACATACAAACCTCATGATACACTCTCTGCCCACACTCACAACTCTAAAACTCTGATACTAACAAATACAACTATCTTAACCTAACACAAGACTCTAACTCACTAACCAAACTCACATTAACCAATATCCTATACAACCTATTTCCCCTCTATTAACTGATACACTCAAGGAGACACTAACCCTTGCAACTCCACATTACCTACCATTCTCTGAACCCTCAATCTAACCCCATATACAAGTCAAGCCAAGCCAAGATTGCATATACTCCTACTGCTGCAACCACTGCTAGTGCTACTGGCTGCTACTACCTGAGGCTAGGCCAACATGGCCAAAGACCAATGCTGCCAACTGTTGCCTACTGCTACCTTCCTCTACTGCTACTATAGTAGCTACTACTCCTATTGCGACTAGCCCAGGCCAATACTATGGCCTGAACCCTCACCTCATTCCCTTATCCTCACTCACACATACCTGAAATGGCCAAGCAACTTTCCAATCCATACCCAGATTATCCTCAAAACTGAACCTAAAACTCCAATCTCAGATACCAAGTTACTGTCCACTGACCCAAGCCAATGCCAAACTCAACCCTCATCACATTCCCTCACCAACTGAACATATATATAGATAACATCTAAATCTATATATATAATATCTGAATATATATATATATATATATATATAATTTTTTTCACAAAACACTCCCTATATTATTCCATAAGAAGAAAAACCGAAGTTATACAAGTATACCAGAAGGCGCAAAATGCCGAAGCCTATACACGTATACTAACAAAAGGAGGGGAGGAAGGAAACCCAAACCGACTAGACCCAGGATAGGAAGGAGTTCCAGAAGGCCATCTGGCCGTGATTGCAGTGTGCACGCCGCTTGCTGCACTACCTAATGGTCTCCCTAATCAGTTGATAGGCGGAGTACTGATGGCGTTCATATCTCGCCTTGTTGTGGTTCTTCCAAATAACCTACGTTGCAGCAGCTGCAACGATCAGATGGCCATGGGACCCGGAGCTCCATGCCGTGATATGGGCTTTGTAGCACCCGCCCCCCATATCCATCCTGCAGCGTTGGGAGAGCGATCTCCAAACCATGGCCGGGAGATCTTCCTAAAAAAGGATGTGGTCCACCGATTCCGAGTTGCGGTCGGTGTAGCATATACATACGGACGTAAGGCTAAAACCGATAATGCAGAGGGTGTCATCAGTGGGAAGGATCTTGCGCAGGGCTCTCCAAATGATGAAATACTACTTCTTGGGGATGCAAGTCTGCCAGAACGGAGCAACGCTAGGGAGAGGCATCCCCGTGCCTCGGATCACTTTTCTGGCCGATTTGACCGAAAAGCAGCCCGACGTGCCATCCAGCCACCTGAGCTCATCAGCGTCAGTCCCGATCGCCAATCCTTCACGATGTATGAGCTCAACCATCTCGGAACTGGCCCAATCCCGCACCTTGTTCCAGATCCAAGCTTCCCCAATGGGGTCCCACATGTCCTTGACCTTGCAGAACCTGTGGGCTTCTGAGTGGATAGGAAGTAAAGTATCTCCAACCTATTGTTCAAGGAAGGCCTGAGATTCTCTGTCGCCCACCTTGAGACACATCACTGGTTCGACAAGGGAGCGCCTGATTAGCATACGATACCACGCTGCAGAAGATCTGCTGTTAGATATAGCCGTCGATGGGTGGACGTTCTTGAAGTATCTGGCCTTCATGAATCTAGTCCATAAGTTCTGAGTGGTGCGCAGCTTCCACCACAGTTTTATCGAAAATGCATTAATAATGTGGGACATTTTGGTGAATCCCAGCCCCCCTCCTCGGTCGGCCTGGCCATGGAGTCCCAACTAGTCCAATGGTGCTTATCGTTGCCGTCGTTGTGCCCCCAGAAGAAGTTACTGAAGATGCTCTCGATAGAGTTAAAGACTTTCTTAGGGCAAGAGCACGCCGCAAGGGTGTAAATAGGGATTGAAATGAGAACGTGGTTAATAAGGATCATATTGCCTTCCGGAGATAGCATCGCGTTGTGCCATCCTTCAAGCTTTTTTCTGATGTGGCTGATCAGATCCTCGAAGATACCCGTGTTAGATTTCTCGTACACAAGGGGGCAGCCCAGATATTGGAATGGGGGTGCTTGATAGGGAAGGAGGTAGTATTGGAGAGGGTGTCGGTGTGCTCTCTCGTGATCTTGTGGTGAGTGTAGATGACACTTTTATCCGAGTTGACCTTCTGGCCCGAGCAGCTAACATATTTCTGCAGGGTGTTGTGGACTACCTTGATTGACCCATCATCCCCGGATGAGAAAATAAGGATGTCGTCAGCAAATGCGAGATGAGTGATAATAGGGCAGCTGCTGGCGGTATGATAGTGGTGGAAGTTGTTAGTGCAAGTCATCCGGTTGAGATTCCTGCTCAGGGCGTCCACCGTGATGATAAAGATGGTAGACGAGAGGGGATCATCCTGCCTAATCCCGCGGGTCAATTTGAAGTAGACATCGTCCTGACCATTGATCACCGTAGAGAACCAGGAGTTGTTGATCGATCTCCACACGATGTTGGTCCAGGTTTCGAAGAATCTGAAAGCTCTGAATACCCAGATCATGAATTGCTAATCCAGCCTGTCGTATGCTTTCTCCATGTCTAATTTGATAGCTATGAAATATATATATATATATATAGCATCAATCTATACAATAGACTTAGTATCGTCTTCCCGACTGGGGGCTTCCACGATCTCCTGGCCAGCTGGAGCGGTTCCCACGGTCATCAGATCGTTGCAGCCGCTGGAATTTGGGTGTTATGGAAGAACAGGAACAAATTCAGATATGAAGGTCGTCAACTCCTATATACCCAATTATTCAGAGAGGTTATCAGGCAAATTCTCAAAGCTAGGAGGCGTTGCTCTTACGCCTCCAACACTTTTTGGGAGGCCCTTGTTTAGGTCTTTCTCAGGGTCTCTTGCGAAGCCACAGTAGGCTGTCGTAGAGCCGTGGTTTCTTTTGGGGCACGTCTCGCGCTGTTTGTTCTTTGTCTCCTTTTGCCTGGCACTGACATAACATCGGGGTCGGATCCGGTCCCCGCGTTGGGGCTATGTGTCCTTTTTTTGGGTTTTTTCTGGTCGCGCGTGGCGCGTTTACTTATATAGGCTTCGGCATTTTGTGCCTTATACATCAATAAAGATATTTTCTTCCTAATATATATATATACATATATATATATATATATATATATATATATATATATATATATATATATATATATATATATATATATATCATCAAAACATAAATATATAACAACTGAAATATAAATAATTAGATAGCATCAAAAACATATGTATATATATCATCTGAATCATACCCCAAACCCAGCTACTAAACAATTAAACTCAAGAAATAGGGAAATCCCTAAACATCAACCATTACAAGTATCAGCCATCCAACCCGAGTATCAGTCAAAAATCAGCCAACCTAGGAATAACCCAATTTGAAACCCAAAAGAGAGTGAAACTGGAGAAAAATGGAAGGGGGTGTGTGTGAACATAGTGTCAACCTCGTGTCAGGTTTGTGTCCATAGGCGTGTCCAATTTCATGTCAAACAGGGTCTAACAAGTATCAGCAAACCAGCAATGCACAGAGATGTGTGTGCGGCATGTGTCGGGTCTTCTAGGACACGACACACACCACGTGGGATCTCGTGCACGTGTCCACAGCTATGTGAGGGGTAGGTCTAGGTGTAAAAGTGACTGCACAGTGTCCAAGTGCTCTTGTGTCTGTGATATAAGTGCATATCAGAACCCAAAATCCTGCACGTGTACGTCAGTGAAAACCCACTGTGGTCGTGATTTCTCACAAACCACTCGACCAAATGTTCCCAAACTTTGAGAACATTATGTCAGAGGTTGCCCTCACCTCCACACCAAATTTTTTGTCATATGGTGTCGTGTACAGTAAGAAAATATGGTCGGATAGCAGGACAAGAGTCCACAGCCAGTGCAGAGATCACCGTGTCCGTTTTGGACACGAAAACGACACCAAACTCGACTCCGTGTCCAAGAAATACAATCCACACATATAAGGCTACAATAATGTGAAATTAGTTTTGAAAAACATTAACAAACAGTTCATTGGGGCATTTCATCAAACACTCATACTACACTCCGATACGCCTCCGATACGCGTATCAAATGGTGTCACGACCCGTACCCACTGTGAGGGCACGAGTACGTAACAACGCCAAGCCTACGCCGTAGTGTCGGCGGTAGAACGTTGTCCTAGGTCAACCATATAACAGTATAAAGGTACCTGTACAGTATATACTCTCCGAATAGAGGTGACATAATAATATACAGTTCTCAATCACATCTAAGGCAGAATGAAGATAGAAGATAGATAGGTAATACAGAAAGAAAAGATCCACAGAAAACAACCAGAGAGTCTAAGTGTCTACTGACATAACAAATTCACAAATCCCAATATCATAATACAGTCATCCCAAAATAAAATATAAGAAACATCCTAGTCTAGTGGAGTGTCGTCCACAGCTAAAGGCTCCTGCTGCTGGTCCAGGTCTGTACTGTCATCTAAGGTATCCCCATAATATGTAGGACAGCACGCCTCGTCCTCATCCTCTGTAATATTTCAACAGGTCCAGTCAGGACATGAGCGAGCACAATACATCTCAACAAGTCATAGCAGGAAAGGAAATATAATCATGCTAGAGAATAAAATACAGAAAACTGAAGAATAGCAGTATGTAAAAGAAAGACTGTAAGTAAATACCTATAATATATAAAAGAGAGACAGTGCTGTGATTCAGAGTACAAGACGAACATGTGAATGGCTTAGACTGATTCATGACTACACTAAGAGTGATTCATGACTACACTACTTTAGATATTTATTCACATGACCATTCATACTCCTTCGTACCCCAATCAATACACAAGGATCCAGTCAAGTTACGTTAAGATTCATGACTAACTACTTGACCCGTATAGGGTGATTCATGAATTAATTTATGAAGGATCGGTGATCATGAGAGTATATGAGTCACTAGCTGATTCCCGAAGATTCATGATAATAGAAGCAAAAGATACATGATGTAAGTGAAACACACGAGATAAGAGTATCTGATGCTCCCGAGAGGGATAACATCTCAAGAAGGGATCCATATAGTACTAATCCGTATTACCAACGTGTCAACATCATGTAGAATAATCTAAAGCAGGAAATATAATCCTAAACAAGATATGAAATGATCAGAGTTTTCATCAGTCACGGGTGCTACCCTTGTCGTATCCGCTGTGATGTTCTCAATTGACTGCACATTCATGCCCATGTACTCGCCTGGTATCCTGAATGTCCGAAGAGAATATACTGTCCAAGGAGTGGTATCTGTCTCCTATAGAACAGTACAAGTCACAACAAGTCTAAAATAAGGAAATAGACTGCTACAATGCATCTACATGAAGTTTAAGGTCAATCTGGGCTAAAGTCAACCTTTGGTCAACTCTAGTCAACCCTAACAGTCAAACTAGGTCAATTCTAGTCTAATTTAGTCAAACTAGGTCAAACGAGGTTAAACTTGGTCAAACTAGTCTAGGTTGGTCAAACCTAGGCTTAACCAGTCAATTCTAGGTCAACTAGACCAAGGTTAACTCTTGGTCAACTTGGTCAACTCTAGAAGTCAACTAAGGCTAACCAAGACTATACAAGTCTACAAACCAAAACACATACCTATACACATTATATATACAACACTATATACATTATCCATATCATATCAATATGCATATTTACCCTATAAAAAAAATATATAGGCATATACATACACTCCCTATATATACATTATTTATAGTGAGATCAGAGTGAATGAGTGTCCATTGTGGAAACTGTGACATGTGTGTGTGAGAGATATTCTCATGTGTGTGTGTGTGTGCTATGAGTGATTTGTGTAGACATGTGTGTGTGTGAATTGATAGCATAGGCTAGGTAATATTGTGAGTAAGTGAGAGTGTCAACATATGTGTGTGAGTGTGCAATGTGTGTAACCTCGCTTTTCCGAAATTTTGAAATTTTATATTTTCTGGGATTTTCTAATTTAGCCATATTTTATTTTATGGTTGATTACCTATTTTTATAATACAATTTTCTAAATGGGTATTAATTTAGAGCAATTTGAATTTGGGTTTAAAAATTTACTTTCCCTCTAAACTTTTAAAATCCTTAATTTTGAATTTCCAAGTTGTTATAACTAACTAGTGGTCCCCACGTAAATGTTTTAAAAATCCCTAACTGATTTTTTTGCAAAACTGCAAATTGTGAAAAGGGGAGGGACTCCTAGGATAAATTTTATTGGGTGGAAGGGCTTCTATGAAAATATTCTATTGTTTTGGGTTTTTCTGGAAATGACCATTCTTAATATCTATTTAATTCTTCCTTTCTCTCTCTTTCCTCACATTTCATTTCGTTCTCCACTGTAAAAAATCGAAGGGAGCAGAGCTTTCCTCTTCCTCCAAAAATCCTCTGACCTAACCCTAGTTTTGATGGAACCCGGCCATGGCAGAAGCATCTCAGTTGATGAGCGGCGGCCACTTCACCATCTCCTCCACGACGAGCAGAGCTAGCGTGTAGGCACGATTTTACCTCCGGCTGCAGCGATTAGGCGGTTCCTCCGGTGGTGACTTCGAGTAGAGCAGCATCTCCGACGACCGCTTCTTCTTCTTCGGTTTGATCTCGTCTCTCCGCAACTCCTTCGTTCCAACGTCGCGACCGACGACTGCGAGGATCCGTCTTCCCGACGATCCTTCTTCTCTTCTCCGGTGATGTGCTGATCATCATCTTCTCGACTGACCCTCCATTCTTGACAGTTCCCTACCGCAAGTTTCGCGGGATCGCCGTGATGTCTCTGTCAATTGACCGAGGTGAGTCTCGATCTCAAGTGTCTAGATATGGGATTAGATCTACTGATCCTTGACGAATCAATTGTTTGATTTTCTTCCTTCATGGATTGGAATTTGATCGGGTGACAGGTTGGTAGAATTAATGATCGATTCGAGAATACAACCATTAGTCCAAGCCGGAACTGATATAACTCTGAACTCAGCTGGATACAACAAGACGTGTCCTCATTGATTGATTGAATTTTCCTTCAGGTAAATTCCTTATCTCTATTGATGTTGTGGAGTTTTTCTTACAGTTTATTTGAATACTTATGGTGAATGGCTGGGATCGATTTTGTGTTCTGTGGTTTGGTTTGAAACAGCTGTAGCCATGTTCGTTGTGCGTGTCTAGTATGGAGTTGTGTCCAGATTGTGGGTGGTGTCGTGTGCGCGTGTCCAAGTGTTGTTCGTATCTGGCCCTTGTGTTCGTGTCCGTGAGTGAAGTAGAAGCAAGCTGGGAGTCTGCTTGGGGGCCTGTAGGCATCGATTTCACTTTTGATTTCAACAGTTTTTTTAAAACATTGATTTAATTGTTATAATTTGGACTTTGATTCAAATATGGATTTGATTGGTTATTGGAACTTCTGGTTTCCTGGATCCTTTTTTCCATTGGAAATTCTCTTATTGTCTTGGAAATTTTGTCTTCTTCATTTTTCTCAAAGCTTTGTTGAATTGGTGTTGAGTTGCTGGGTTGAGTCTCTGCATGTTTTGATCGGTTTTGGGACATACTTGCTGATAATATTTTGGTAGCTTTGGGTGTACATTATTGGAATTTAGGTGGTGGTTAGAATGTAGTAGAGTTCAGTACTTGGATTGAATAGGAGTTGTTGCAGTATTATATTGGGTTCTGTCCTAATCTTGCTAATTCATTTACTGCTGGGTTAGTCTGTTTGATGAGCTTAAGCTTGTGAACAAGTTGCTAGAGGGTTGCTTATTTTCTCTGGGACTCTATATATTCGAGTGTAGGTCCTAAAAAATCAAGTTGCATCAATCAACAAAGTCAAGAAATCAAGAAACCCATCATTTGGATGAATTGCGCAGACAATAGATTGCGCAGCAATCCGATTGCGCATACTGCTTTGCGCACACTTCCAACTGCGCAGACTGACGTGGCAGAAGTCATCATTACCAAATCAAATCAAATCTTTTCTGACAACTGACAGCGCAGATAACAAGGAGTATCATTTCCTGTGCCGCACAGTGCTCGAGGGCGGCTGACAGCTGGCAGCGCAAACCAATCCTGCGCAGTTTGAGTCTGCGCAAACCATGTATGCGCAATTCAACTCTGCGCACTCCATTAATATAACTGATAAGTTACACGTGGCATTCATGCCATCGATTGCTCATTACGTGGCAACTGTTTATGCACGATCATGTGCATTTCTATCAAATGATGCCATGTGTCCATGATAGTTGGCCCACGATCCAGTAACTATCTGCGCAAATCAATGCTGCGCAAACCAATGCTGCACAAATCATCCTGTGCAGTCCCAAAATAACTGAAAGTTAGTTATTTCTAGAACTCTATAAATAGAGTTTCAAGTCTTCATTTCAAGGGGGATCAAGATCAGAGATCAGAAATCAGAGAGTTCAGGAGTTCTTGCCAAAGTGCTGCTGCATTCTTCCGAGACTTTTGTCTTCAACTTCAGAGGCTTTTGCCTTCAGTTTCCAGAGTTGTTTTCAACTTCAAAGGCTTCGTCTTCACAGTTCACATCGTCTAAGGGATAAAGCAATCGTCATCAAGATTGGATTCCTATAGTTGTAATTTTCCCAGAATTCTTGTAATCTTTATTACAGTTTGTATCAATAAAGTTTCATACTTTTGTTTTTGCAAACAAAATGGCGACCCTGCTGGGGACAACTTTCTCCTCCGACGAGGAAGTAGCAACTCAATGTGACTTAGCGTCTATCGGGAAGACGCAGAAGACGTTGGTTGTTAAGGTCAACCAGATAGCCTACGAGGCGATGCTCAACTCCAAGACCACTCCCCGTACTGCAGCCACTTCTGCTAAGAGCAAAGTGCGCTCAGTTTGGGTCTCCAAGTCTGCACAATCTGGCAGTTTTGCCACCAAGGATGCTGTACCAACTGTTGCGTAATCTGCTAGTCAGACTGCTGCACAAACTGCTGTGCCAACTGTTGCACAGTCTGTCTCAGCAACTGCTGCACAATCTGTTGCAGTCAAGACTGCGCAATCTGTTGCAACTGTTGCACAGGCTACTTCATATGCTGCCTTGTCAAAACAGAAGACTCCTATGACTCTGGCGCAATTGGCAGTGGCTTTTCCTGCGCAAAATAGCACTCTTGTAACTAAGATGCATCCCAAGCACTCTAAGACAAGAACTCCTGATGCACTTCCTACCAAAGCTTCTAATGCACAAATGACTAGTGCACCTTCCACCCATGCGCAAACCAAGTCTGCGCAATCCAAGAAAAACAGCCTTTTGGCTAAATTTCCTTCTTCTCACAATAAAAGAAGAGATTCTACTCCTCTTCCCAAACACCCTATTGCCCCTGCGCAATCCATTGAGGGTAGTCCTTTGACTATTCCTCCTTCTCTTCAAAGCAAAGGAAAAGGTCCATTGGTCTTTTCTCAAACTTCCTTGTCTCATGACTTGGAATATAACAGAGGGAAACGCTCTTTAGCTAACCCTTCATCTCAAAACAAAGGAAAAGGCCCTTTAGTCTTTTCTCAGTCTTCTTCAGTCTTTACTGAAGAAGACCCATCTCAATGTGTCTCGGCTCCAATCAATTCAAGAACTCTGGCAAACAAGGATTCTTCTTTCCTTTATAACAAGAGTACTTGTACTAATCAAAGAGGTATTCTGCCTACTCCGATAGCAGAATTCCAGGACCTCCCGACTCTCCAAATTTGTCGTTCCAGACAGGGAAAACTATTAGTGTCTCAAACAGAAACTCCTGAGGGTGAATTTGCTGACCTCAGAACTTATCTTAATCGACCCACTTCGGTAAAACGCAAACAGCCAATGCCGAAGGTTAAACATCATCAGAAACAAATCTCCAAAGTCAGAAATCCCGACACTTATGCCAATGAAGTGAGTACTTCCCTGTATACTCAAGGGACTAAACATTTGAAGAATCGGAATCATGTTCCAAATGTTATCAAAGAACAGATCCCTCGGAACTTTCCTCGTCCTGTTGTAGATCTTCGAGAACATCTAAGACAAAAATAGGATAATGTCTCAATATCTCCATCTCAACCATCTGATCATCACTGTAATCATAAAGTCATCATCCAATGCTGTTGTCAAACGACAAAACGATCTGTCTTCGATCGTTTAACTTTTACTAAATCTGAACCTATGTCAGAAGAAGCGAAGTTTTGTATGCTTCTGTTAACATGACTTCCCGAGACACTGGGGGTAAAAGATGCTCTAAGCATGGTAGACTCCGTAAGCCAAGCCAACGGTATTTGGAATTACTTTAAGAAACTTCTGAAGGAGTATTTCAACATACCCTTTCTCGAAGCCGAGATACAATCGGTCAAAGGAATCTTCCTCAAAATCCTTCAAGTCATCTCCCTGTTTCCCAGTCAGGAGATGATTCGTTTTCTGATTATGATGCATACAGTGAAAGTTCTGAACAAACAGTATCTTCCACTGTGCCAAGAGAAGTGACGGCTTATGTTGTCACCGATGATCCAGATGCTTCAACCTCCGCAAATCAAGAACAGCGAATTGCTGCACTCGAAGACAAATTAAAAACCATGGCTGAGATAGTTGCTAGTATGCATTCCATCATTGTAGCACAACATGTTACACCACCAACTGCACCTATTACTAGTCCAGAGATCATAGCATCTTCAATACCTGCCAATACTGGGCTGGGGGTAGTGCCTCCCCAAATGCCTCCTGTACAAGTGCAAGTACAAACTACGCCTAGCCATTCAGGAGCTGGGGGTAGTGCTTACAACGATGTTCCTCCTCCTACCACTACAACTCAACCTGCTCCTTCTTCTTCATCAGAAGACGCCAATGAAGCTGTCAAACTCTTACGAACCCAGTTTGAAGCATTTAAAGAGAAAGACAATCTACAAAGGTTGGGGATTAAACAACCCTATCCGGTTGAATGGAAGGACGTCCCGTTTCCCCCAAAGTACAAAATCCCTATAATTTCTCTGTTCGATGGCAGTACTTCCCCAAGTCAATTCATCAATCATTTTGAGGTAATGACTGTTCAACTTCAGCCAAATGATGCTCTTCTTACCAGAGTGTTTGTCGGTTGTTTAGCCGGCGTAGCATACGACTGGTACAGAAGTTTGCCCGATGGTTGCATCACATCCTTTTCAGGTCTCAAACAAATCTTTCTGGAACGGTTCTATGAAGGATTTAATGATATGACTATGTCAGCTCTCAACAAAATCAAACAAAAACATAATGAAACGGCTGAGAGCTTTATTGAACGGTTCCGCCGTGAAGCCTTGAAAATGCCTCCAGGGACTCCCGCTGCTGTCACTATTGATACTTGTAAGGCGAATCTTTTACCTATTATCAGTATGTGGACGGGATCAACCCAATTCCAAGATTGGCCCTCATTCATCGTCAACGCCAAAGCTGCTGAAGTAAGTGCCGACAAGTTCAAACAATTTGGGGTACAAATGTCTAATCCTGATCGCGATGAGCATCAGAATTCAGGTGGTGGCAATCGCCAGAACAATCGCAAAGCGAAAGAGACTTTAAATATTAACTTGAACAAAAATAAAGAATCTTTGGCTGTCAATGTGGCCTCACCTACATCTACTCCTACTCCTTCTGCACCTCCACCGAAGGAACCTCGTCCGAAGGTAGAATATTCCTTTGACGAAAATGGCACAGCAAGTATCTTTGAGTGTTTACTCAAAAGCAATAAAATTCAACTTCCTGATCCAAAGAAACCTGATGAAGTCAATAAGACTGATCATCCCAAATATTGTGTCTATCACCGATTCATTGGACATCCTACTCGAGCATGTTATGTGCTCAAAGGTAAGATTCAAGAGCTTGTCAATGCAGGTGTAGTCACTTTGCAACAAGATGAGAAGACTGTTACGGCAAATATGGTTTCAGTCCAATTTGGAGATTTCCCTCCGCAGATGATACAGCATGGTGTCATTCCAATTCCTAAAGCAACCCTTGAGATTGAGAATCTCCCGCTTCCATCCAATAAAGGTCTTATTCCCTTGTCTCTTGACAACGGTGAAATTATGTGGATCCATCCTGATCTTGCTCCAGAATTTGAGATATCTTCCAAGAAGAAAACTCGTTCTAAAGGCAAAACCAAGATTTGCAACATGGTATCTTTTGATCCCATTGTTGACGAAGAGATTCTGTTAGGCACCAGATCAGGAAAAGCTTATTTAAAAGATCATTCTGAAGGTCAAAGGGATCCTGCCTCTTCTTCCGAACCTGTTCCGGCACAACCTGCATCTGCTGAAGAGGTCCCTTCTACATCTTCACCAGTTGTAGTATCAATTCCTCCTAAGCCAACAACGGCTGACAAAGGCAAGCAACAAGTTCGATTTGACAAACCTCTAAAGAAGTCATCTCCTACTGGGCTTGAGAAGCCTTACAATTTTGGTATATTGGCTCAATTAGCCAATACACCAGCCAGGTTGTCAATCTTTGAACTCTTGCGTCTTTCCAAAGAGACACGAGAAACTCTAAGTGAAGCTCTGATGCAGGCTGAAACTTGCTTAACTCTTCTCAGGAAGTCCAGAATGTCTCGTGGTGGCTGAGGTGCAGACGAACCTTCGCCCGTTTTTGCCTCCTTCGGCTGGATTGGATCGGCAGGGCGTTCTTCAGTGCCCTTCTCAACCTTCGAGGCGATTTCGGCCTTCTTAGATGCTTCTCCGGACGACATTTTTATGTTGAGGAGCAGAAGTGTCTATTCCTGTCAGATTTCTGCTATATTTATAGACAGAAGTTCCTCGAATAATGAAACGACGGTTCATCCGTTCATTAACTTCCGACGGTTCATCCGTTCATTTATCACATTCATCCGACGGTTCATCCGTTCATTACTACCCGACGATTCACCCGTTCATTCATCATCATCTGATGGGTTATCCGTTCATTTCCATTTAACGGTTCATCCATTCATTAATCACCACTTGACGGTTCACCCGTTCATTGTCATCTATTATTTGACGGTCTTCCCGTTCATTCATCTCACAAACATTGACGATTCGTCATCGTTCATTATTTACATCAGCAACTTGTCATTTTTGATTAAGTTGTCAAATCGAAATAATTATACTCAATATATTCTGCCACGTCCATATTACCTCTGAGTAGATATAATGAATATAATTATTTTCTATAAAATCGTCAAGAAATATATCTTGTCTTGCACCTCTGAATATATTTTCTATCTCTATTATTTATATCTGAATAAAATAAGCAATAAATAATGGAATCACAACAAAATGTCTTTTATTTAATCAGAATATAAGACAGTACAAAAATGCTTCTACAGCAATAAAAACAAAGATACAAAAGAGTTTCAATTAAGAGGGAGGAACAATCAAATTGTTGATCTGTTGCTTCAAGGTCTGCAACTCTTCTTCGTGACTAGTTGTTACTCTCATTCTTGCTTCTTCCATCCCTTTTTCTTCATCAAAAATAGGCATATCTATTGTCCTGCGGGTAATTTCAGCACTATGAGTCTCTTCATACTCATTTTTCTCCTGAATTAGGGCATTGAGTTGTTCAATCATAAGTCGTTGATTGGCAGTTTCTTCTTCAAATTCCTTCTGAAGGCGAATAATTTCCGCTTTCAATCCAGTAAGCCTATGTCCTTTGTTCTCAGCTACCAAAGTAACTGATTCTATCTTTGAGTTGAATTCAGCTGACTTTGCAGAATGAGCTTCTAAAAGGTTCTGAAGGTTTATCCTTTCAATATCAGCTTCTTGGGCTAGTCGCTCATATTCGGCTTGCACCAGAGAGTCTATATTCTTCTTCTTGAGCTCCTTATATTTCTTTATGGATATTTCCAACTCATCCAATATATGTTCAAGAAGAATGGCTTGAGCCTCATCTCCTTGATCCCTTATGGCTCTTATTAAAAAAGAAGTTGGCTTCCTAACCATAATAAAGTCAGCTCCTTCCTTCTCTATCATCTTATGAGCAAGAGATCCCAACGATTCAAAAAAGTATTTGGTAAATGATTGTACAACTTGCTGATTGATGGCTATAGTTCCAGGAGTCGAAGCTACCCCTGTTGAGGATGGGGTAGTCGGTTGCTCAATCCTTTGCTGCTGAATGATGGGCTCTTTAAACAAAGGAGCCAGAGTGGAGCTAGCTGCTCCTCCTGTTTGTTCTTCTGCAAAAAGTAAAATTATTATTTTACTAATTTGCCAATAAACAAAAAGATCAAATAAAAATAGTCTTACCTTGATTTGATCTAACAACAACTGCATCTCTTGCTGGAATAGACTCCCGTTGAACGGAAGTAGCTTCAATTGCGACAGCTTGGCTGCTACCCGCTTCAGAACTGCAAGATAAGTGATGGCTACTACTAACAACCACCGTCGGAATAGGCACCCTAGCCAGGTCCATCGGAGGTGTTAGTAGAGTATCAAGATCTGCAAGAACTACAAATGAAGATATTAGATATCAATCTATTTTAAAGAAAGAAGATTGTTAAATCTCGTTTTATACCTTGGGGTTCGGTGGCGGGATTCTCTTGCTGGACATCTTCACCAGCCGCTTCTTCAGGAGATATTTCTATCTCGACGTCTTCATCAGGGTTAACAACCTTTTCTACGGACGCCTCTACTTCAATATCCTTTTTAGGATCCGAAGCATCATCGGCGGTATCAAGAGATATGTGTTCTTCGTTGTCCCCTTCAGGATTCTGTATATACTCATCAACATTTCCAGACGAAGAGCTTTCTTCATCCTTATCTTCTTCTTCTTCTTGGGCTGCATTCCTACTGTCAGTTGCGGTTTGATCCTCCTGCAGGCTATAACAATCTTCTAAAGCTCCGATCATTTCACGCTCTTCTTCTTCACGAAGTGTCTTAGGAGTAGGAGGAAGCTGAGTCGTCTCCGCGACAGGTGAAAGAGGTCGTGTAATATTTAGCTCCTCTTCAATGATGTTTTCTCTGAGTGTTTCAACTTTAGTTCTGGGGTCAAGATCTCCCCTCTGTTCAGTCTCTTCAAGGGTTTTACTCCCTGATTCAGAAACAGGTGTGGGAGATGGCATTATAAATCCTGCTGCAGCATCTACTGAAGTTAGGAGTTGTTTGGAAGAAGAGGCTTCTAAATTTCTTCTGGTGACCAACTTCTTATTCTTTTTTCTATGTAGAGGTCTATCAGGACTCTCTACATCTATTGGTGCTGTTTGTTTCTGTACAGAAGTTGGTGTAGTAGCAGCTTCCTGATTTGTCTCGGCTAGCTGCCGAGATTGGGATCTTGTAGTAACTTTATCAGAAGAATGCTCCAAGACTAATTTCTTCTTTGCTGCAGGAGCAGGAGGCTCCTCTCTTCTTCTTTTCTTGGCAGGAGACTTTCCCACTCTCAGAGAGATACGCATTGCTGCGTTTACCTCTTGTTGGAACATCATTTCTCTTGAAGTTTCTAGAGGTGCATCCGCCGGCTCGTTCGCCTCATCATTGGCAGGGATTGATAAATCTATCCTCCCTTTTCTCAATCTTGTCGCAGAAGCAAAACTATCGGCGAGATTAAAGTTCTCGGCAAAAGTATTTGCAGATGTATAAAATACCGAGTATGTGAAGAGCATCCGAGGCCCTTGAGGAGTGCTCTTTAGTGGCATCGAGAAGGTAGCCTTTGTGTCACGGGCATTGTAGTAGGCCCAAGCTCGGGCCCCGTCAATCAAGAAACCCTTGCCCTGAAGGCAGGTGATTACATTCCCTACATGGAATTGGTCATATCCAAACTGCCGGGCAAACCGGCTAGGGAGGTATGGTTCCAAAAAGCATTCTTCTTCAAAGCGGTATACTAAATGAGATGGTCGAATTGTCTTCAACCATTCAAAGGCCACACGGTTTAAGGGCTGCAGCTTTGAATCTACCATGTTTGGTGGCATCTGGTCATGACCGGCAGGGAGAGGGGCGCAACAGAAGTTCCATCCTCTGTTCAAATTTAAAACAAATCTGCACTCACTCAGAGAGGTGTACTTCCATTTACCCTGAGAATATCTGCGCAAGAAGCTGCCATCTACTGGTCCCATACCAGGGTCCATTAAAGTTGGATAGTGGAGGAGTAACCATCCAAAGAGATATGTGTACGGCAGTTCGAGACGTGGGAATTCTTTCTCTCCCTTTGCCTTCAACATCAAGTCGACATACAAACGAAGACTCGCATTCAATCTGCAGGTCATTGCTGATAACAAGTCAACCTTATAACCGAAGACTAGCTTGACGGCAGCAAAAAGTACACCGCGATGGAAACGGTCTACTGTACTAGATCCCGGGACCACGAATCGTCTGAGCCAGTGTGTCAGAAACCCTGCTAACTGGGCTTCTTTGGACATGGGTCTGTAACCCATTCTCAAAAAACTCTCCAAAATATCACCTTTCTTTAAAGGTGGATATTGATAATCATCCTTCATTTCCTTATCATAATGTTTACTTTTTTCCATCATCTTCATGACTTCCGTGTTACTTAAGGGTTTGAAAAAATTAGGGTAATATTTGTCATTTTCCTTGGTTTTCTTCTCTTCAATATGATTTAAGAACAAGTATGGCAGCCACTTTGAAGAATAGCAAGTGTTGGCCGTAGCACTCTTATAGTACAAAGAGCAAATCTTGTAATGGCATAGCAGTTCCTCAAACACTGCTACCATTTCTGCATTTTCTTTTCTGAGTTTCTCCAACTCGTCATTTGTGGGAACAAACTCCTCATACGGAGCATCCGCCATGGGCAAGTATGAGATGTACTTCATCTCGTGGAGTGCAAACCCCATCTCTCCACTCGGGGTCATGAAGGTTCCTGTCCTGTAATTGTATCGCTCAGCCAAGGCCAAAAACATATGAGGGTTAGGAGCAAAGCCGTATACAGTGGCATGCACTGCTTGAAACAGGTTAATCTGTTGGAGTTTGTCTTGGAAGACTGTCAGAACCCAATTTGCAATACAATTCTATCGCTTGTAATCTGGATTCACTAATCCAGTTATTCTGATATCCTGTTCAGGGTATTTTCCTTCTTCCTTCGCAAATTTATTTGCGAATATAGGGGTTCTGACGGGCATCAGCATAGAGGAGTTCTCCGGTGGAATGCAGCCGGGTCTCAAACCTCTCAACATAACACTGTATCTGTCAGAAGAGCTGTAAAACATATCTTTCCCGTTAACCTTCTTTACAAAGATCTTCCCTGCACGAGCATCCTGGAGAAGGGTGATGTTCCACTCCATCTTCCTTGGGTAACTCGTATGAGCATACCGCGACAAAGGGAGGCAGCGAGAAATGTCAGGAATGAAGAATGATCTATCTTCCCGGTGGACTACCATCTCCTCCATCCTTGGCCTAGGCTGGGAGACTTTTTCAAAGGCGTCACCAAACAAGAATAAGGGTTTCTTGTGGATAACAGCATCTGCTGATTCCAGAGGCTGTCCATTCATCAGACACATTAAAGTTTCGTTGTCCTGGGAAATCAGTATAGCCTGACGTGAAGCCGGCAGATCGTACTGAGGATAATGAACATGAGACAGATCTTCTTTATATTCAGATTCAGACAAAGTTCCCACAAAATGTTCATAGTTTGGATCTTCATTGGTTTCAACTGCATCAAAAACAGATGAAGATCAGTACAAGTCAAAGACTCTATTTTTCAGACAAACAAAACAGTAGAGTACACAATCCTCAGATTGCGCTGACATAGATTGCGCAATATCAGTTTGCATATCTCATCAGGGTGCGCAAACCAATCGATTGCGCTGACATCCAGCGCAAATCAATCGATTGCGCTGACTTTCTGTCAGCACAATTCGATAGATTGCGCAGGATTACAGCCTTCATAAAAATGAAGACTGACTGTTTATGCAACCAAAAACCCTAAAAAGGGTGGCGCAATTTGAACTCATCTCTAAAAAGAGATGAGTTTCTAAGATCGAAGGAAGTCGAAACACCCTAAAAAGGGGTTTTCGATCGGTTTAACTACCTATCAGAGCGGGGTGCGCGGACTCATATCGAGATGCTCGCCGTGCAACTCTGTCAGATGACTCGGCCGGAGCTTTTCCCTTCGCGGCGGCGGCGGCGGCAGCATTAGATCGTCGGGGCGCCATGGCAAGTCGTTGGAGTTGGAAGACAGTAAGGGCTCAGAGGAGATTTTTCGAGATCGTAAAGTAAAGAATTGAAAATAAAAGGACGGCTATTTATAGCCTTTTGAAATACGAAACGGCTGCCTTGGATTGCGCCTAAAATTTGGGGGCACTTCACTTTGCGCAGACAGCTCATCATCATGCGCAACTTAATTCAAAATTAAAAATTCAAAGTATTTCGAAACTTTGAATCAAATCAACTTTCGAAAACTTTGAAGGGGGTCTTGTAGGTCTAAAAAATCAAGTTGCATCAATCAACAAAGTCAAGAAATCAAGAAACCCATCATTTGGATGAATTGCGCAGACAATAGATTGCGCAGCAATCCGATTGCGCATACTGCTTTGCGCACACTTCCAACTGCGCAGACTGACGTGGCAGAAGTCATCATTACCAAATTAAATCAAATCTTTTCTGACAACTGACAGCGCGGATAACAAGAAGTCTGTTCGTTTCCTGTGCCGCACAGTGCTCGAGGGCGGCTGACAGCTGGCAGCGCAAACCAATCCTGCGCAGTTTGAGTCTGCGCAAACCATGTATGCGCAATTCAACTCTGCGCACTCCATCAATATAACTGATAAGTTACACGTGGCATTCATGCCATCGATTGCTCATTACGTGGCAACTGTTTATGCACGATCATGCGCATTTCTATCAAATGATGCCATGTGTCCATGATAGTTGGCCCACGATCCAGTAACTGTCTGCGCAAATCAATGCTGCGCAAACCAATGCTGCGCAAATCATCCTGCGCAGTCCCAAAATAACTGAAAGTTAGTTATTTTTAGAACTCTATAAATAGAGTTTCAAGTCTTCATTTCAAGGGGGATCAAGATCAGAGATCAGAAATCAGAGAGTTCAGGAGTTCTTGCCAAAGTGCTGCTGCATTCTTCCGAAACTTTTGTCTTCAACTTCAGAGGCTTTTGCCTTCAGTTTCCAGAGTTGTTTTCAACTTCAAAGGCTTCGTCTTCACAGTTCACATCGTCTAAGGGATAAAGCAATCGTCATCAAGATTGGATTCCTATAGTTGTAATTTTCCCAGAATTCTTGTAATCTTTATTACAGTTTGTATCAATAAAGTTTCATACTTTTGTTTTTGCAAACATCGAGTATGTGATACTATGTTCCTGGACTTATTTTGATGCTCAGATGAACATTCTATGGGGGAAATATTGAGTATAGGGCTGTCCCTGTGCTTTGTTTTTCTTGAATATTTCTCTTGTATATCATCAGTTTACTTCTGCTGGGTTTTCTTAGTGTCTGGACTTGCCATAGTATGGTGTATGCTTGGGAATTTTGGAGAGTTGGCATGGGCTAGTATATGGAAATTGAAGGAGAAATAAGAAACAGATTAGGGAATATGGTGATGAGTTTGGTCGAGTGGGTCATGAGTTTTATTTATGTTGGAATGTTATAACTGATTCTTTGCCTACTGAGTTCTAAGCCATTTACAGTTTTGATTGCAGTAAGTCAGGCTGAGACTGGGCCGAGCCCAAGTCTGTTTGGACTGGGTTGGGAAGCATGGGCTGGATTAAGTTGGGAATTAGTTAGACCTCCTTTATAGTTTAGCTTTACTAAATCACTTCAGGTGGTTGTAACGAAATTATTTAAAATTACATTTTTTTTATAAACAAATGGTTTAGGTATTTAATCGTTATTTATCTAATAAATGCTTTCTTCTTACCAATCTCTGTGATTGTTTTAAACTTCTATTTTAGCATTAAATTGCCAACAAATAAAATTGGAAGCCTCTAATTAGATTACGTCTTTTCTTACCAAAACTATTAGATTGTATATTAAATTAGTAGTATCTTTCAAATAAGTTTACTAATGATTATACTAGTTTAGTTGCTATCTAAAATTATAATAGGTTATCTTGCTAATATTTAGATAATACTGCAGTTAGCAAGTAGATTTTAAATAAATAATTTAAGTACTTTAAATTGAACTAGTATGTGTTCTATATATATATAATCAACTAGCTTAAATTATAATATAGTTTCTAAATGGTTTATAACAAAGTTCCTACTTTTGACTAATACAATTAGATTCACTGAATGATTATTCTATATTGATAATATTTTGGTAGCAAACATTCTTGTATGGTTTCAAACAATAATAGTCTTATCTAAATAAAATTAGGCTTCCTTGCTAGCCAGTAGAAGTTGAGTTGGCTAATTTACATAATGATTGGTTAATTAAGTGATATTAGCTAGGTTGACAATTTAGATTCTAACCAACTTGTACCAAAATTCTAGGTGAACATTGAGACTCGTTGATTTGCAAGGACAAAGGCAAGTACACCGGCTCGATCCCTTTACTCTGTATTTCTGCCTTGCTTCATGTTCTCATATTGACACGTTGTACACACGACTGTTCATCGTTCATTGTTCATTGTTCAATGTTTACCGTTCATTGTTCATAGTTCATTGTTCTTACTTGTATATTGGGGTGGGGAAATACTACAGATATGTGAACAATCCTATTTTAGCTAGGCATTGACTAATAGCTTAGGTCTCACACCGTGCACGTGAGACTCTAAGCCGTACCATTGTTCATTGTTTACTGTTCACTGTTCACTGTTCACTGTTTACCCAGCCGGTCACATACTCTGATAGTTATTTCAAATGCATGTTACACTGATAGTATAGTTCATTGTTTCTGGATCCGGTACCATAGTTCATTGTTATTCCTGTACCACAGTTTTATATTCCTGTCTGGTACCATAGTTCATCCTGTGATTCTTTTTCATGCACTTCAGTTTACATTATTTAGAGCTTCTTGTCGGGGTTGTACTTTGCTCTTTTCCTGACAGGATCGTTGCAGGTTTACTTGGGGATGTTGTATCTTCTTCATGGGCCAGAGCCCGAAGCCAGGATAGAGTTGTACCTCAGGATGGACTTAGAATTTCAGAGTTATAGTTAGGTCTTTTCTTAGATTTATTTTTAGAGGATTTCATCATGTATTGTATTGAGGATTTCAGGATTGTATAATTTTTATTCATGTTACCGGATTTGTCTCCGGATGATATCGTATAATTAACTTATGGATTGTAGTGATTCTGGGAACATGTATAGCAGCTGTGGTGATTTATATTTCTTGTATCTTGGAGTTTTCCTTAGTAGTGTACAGCTTACTTCGTTGTGTCCATCGACGAAGGCTGGGCGTGTCCGACTCGTATCCGATTATTCGGGAGCGGGTCGTGACAATGTGTGTGTGAGTATGTGTGTATGAGGAGTGACCAATGTGTGTATAACAATGAGAGGAGTGACTGATTTGTGTGTTAATGTGAAGAGTGAACAGTGTGTGTTAAGGGAAAAGTGAGGAAAACTGGAAATCAAATGTGTGTGTAATGTGTGTGTGTGTTGTGTGAATCAAATTTCAGTTTTGTGTGTGTGTATGGTACACATGTGTGTGTATGAGTGCTGTGATAGTGTGAGAGTGTGCAACATATGCATATGTGTGTGTGTGTGTATGTGTTGAGGGAATGACATAATGTGTTTGCAAGGTGTGTGTGCAAGGGAAAAATGTGGGGAAACTCAGGATGTATAGAGTGTGTAGGGTGTGAGAGTGTGCCATTTTAAAGGGGAGTGTGTGGGTGATAGACAATGTGAATAAACAGTGACAGTTAAGGGAAGGTGTGTGTGAGTTAACTAGGAAAGCAACCCCTGGTTTCAGTGTTTCTGAAACCATGAATGGTATAACCCAATCAATGATTTCCTTCCATTAACGCAAATCGAAGTTGACCTATCCCTCATTCACTAGTTAACAACTTTGTGGGTGAACTAAATTACTGTTAAACATCACAAAACAAGGAGGAAAAATGAAATCAAAATTTCAGAATACAAAACCCACAGGCCGTATCAGTCGAGTATCATAGCTCAATGGGAATTCGAATTTTCGAATTCAAAATCACAACTAAAAACCAAACAAAGGGTTGGTACAATATGTCATGCATGTGAGGGTACTATAGAGTGTCCTCGTGTCTAGGAATTGGACACGATCGTGTCCAAACAAACACGTGTACACAGACACTAGACAGTGCAAAGACAATCGTCGTGCACGCGTGCACGTGCATCCAACACGCGACACACGACACAACACGACACCTGCTTGTGTCCAGAGGTTCACCTAGGATAGCTCTAGGTCTGACACACCCTGTGCTGGGTCCACGAGTCCTACAGATACGACACGCGTGTCAGTCGTGCCTGCGCACGCGCACAGCAGCTCGCGCACGACAGCGCGCGACCAATGCGACCCCGATTTCTCCTCGGGTAGTGCATGAGATGCTCCCAATTTTGGGAGCATGGTTGCAGACGTTGCCCTAAGGTTCACACAAAAAATCAGGACACGACGTGTCCAGTGTCCAGAGATATGGAGCCCGTGATGCAAGACACGGCCTACGGTCTCGTGCTGCGTGTCCACACGTAAAAACAGGACACAAATGGACACGAAACATACTACTACCTTCACAAAAATTAATACACACATCAAGATCTACAAATCCGTGCAATTATATTTCAAAAATATGAAAATTAATTCCTGTGGCATTTCTACAAATACCTAGTATATCAATACGATACGTGTCCGATATGGACACGAAATGGACACGAATTGTGCCCAAATTTCGTGGACAGTTAGGTAACCCCTAAACCTAACCTATTATGCAAGAAAATCAGGAAGAAACAAGGGTTTAGGTGGTTTACCTATTGAATATCAAAACTCAAGAACAAGCTCCAAAGAGGGAATTCCAAATGGCAACTCCGAATCTCCAAATGGCACACAAACTGAGGTGATCCTCCAAAATCAGAATATAAACATAAATTAGATCCTATTGCAAAAGACTAGGATTAAAAAGGAACTAAAATGAATTAATTAGGAATTTTGAGCATAGGAGAAAATACCTTTCCACCAAAATTAGGGCAAACCTAAAAAGAGGCAAGAACACTCTTAAGAGACTACTTATAGGCAAGGAAAACCTAATAGTGGCTGCCATGGTTGGGTTAGGATTGGTCTTGGGCTTAATTCATGGGCCTATGGCTTAAACACTAGGCTTAAAATTGATAAGTCATAAGTCATTGACTTAAGTCACTAGTCATGGACTAATTCCACCCAAACTAATCCTCCCTTCTTTAAAACTAATTTCTAATTACTAAAGTAGATTAACTAGAGTAAGACTAGGGTCACTAACTAGGGTTAGTTTCTAGGTTAGGCTCTAAAGTCAACACTAGTCAAGTCTAGATTAACCCTTTAATTAAAATATACCAAAAATCATATAAATTCAAATAAATCTCAATAATTCATAATAAATCCAAATAATTCCCAAAAGTTCATAATAACCAAAATACCCCCATGCTCAAAAGTAAAAATAATTATCCTAATGCCATATCACTAGTCTTTAATTTGGTAAATCACAAGTCATGGTTTTAATAATTTTTAAAATAATCAAAAATTACCAAAAATTCATATCATGATTTAAATATCATTAATAAAAGATTAAAATTTCAAAATTTCAAAATTACCCTCATTTAGAAAACTGGGTGTTACAAGTCTACCCACCTTAGAAAAATTTTGTCCTCGAAATTAAGATGGTAGTACTCCTTCTAGGTCAAACATAGTCAGGGTCAACCCTCTTAGTCAACTAAGTCAAATCTAGGGTGTGGTCAACTGTCTAGTCAAACAAGGTCAATAAGTCAGCATTGGTCAATATTAGACTATTGGGTCAATTATATAGGTCAAACTCTATAAGGTAACTCAATGTCATAACCAACCTACTCTAAGATATCAATTAACCCATATATATATATATATATATATATATATATATATATATATATATATATATATATATATATATATTACTCAACTATATATCCATATACATATATCACATAAATATATATCTATATAGAGCATACTATAACCCAACCTAATCCCATATATAATATCACTTATGCACATCCCAAGGTTATCATATACATGTATAATGACATATACCCTTATCCACCACTAATAAATGCACTTATATAAATATATAACATATATGTATATACACAAGATATATCTAATACCAAGAATAATGGACACAGAGGCAGCAGCCCAAGGAAACATGGACCACACATAACTCATATATATACACATTCCTCACATGTGTATATAGGATTACCTATAGGTAAGAAATAGGACAGAATACTCAAGAAGGTAGGGTAAGGAAGTGTACCCATGATCACACATGTGCAAGGTCTAAACCAGGAATGAACAGGGCTAGCAGATCAAATGCAGGACCAATTACTCATGCTACTCCTATGTGAAGGGTTGAACCAAAGGAATGTAGGAACATGAAACCTAAAGTGGATTGGCCAGATAAGTTCAAGAATAAGACTACATAAGAGTGGTAAGTATCAAATTTTCTCAAAGTCTGATATCAAACCCATTCATGGATTGAACATCAAAATGATATAGGGACTGGACCAATTAATTCAAGGGAATTGAAATTGAGTGATGCAGTGGATACTATGCAGGATACAAGGATGATGTGCAGTGTATAATAAAGAGTGCAGGGTATGCCATGAAGCAAAGGACCAATGGAGTGCAAGATATGTGAGGTTCTGATACATGAAGTATGTATCCTAATACAGGGCAGATAGGTGTAGTACAGTGAACTAAAGAGATGAAATGAGCTAAAAAGTTAGTATCTCAACTAAAACTTGGTCTTCTTGACTGAGCCAAGATATCCCAAACAAGTATGATACAAAAGATTTACAGAACAGTGAACTAAAGTAGATATCCTAAGTGATGTAGACTTTACCTGGACAAGGATGAGTGCGGACCTCTAATATGCATGATACTGACTCCAGATGTGCAGAATATGACAAGTAGTTGATGGTTATATTGGTGAGTTAATAACTGGGGCCTGAACAATGGTCCAGTAAAATCTATGATACAATATGGTAGGTAATGAAAGTTGAGTGCAGTGAACAACTTGAAATAGTATGAACTGAGGGAACAAGGTCTCTAGTGAAGGGTCTGCACACTGCCTATAAACACGACTGAACTCAACACAAGGAGAACTTAACTAAAATAGAAACTGAACCAATTGTAGGTTAACAACATGTCAATACCCTATACAACAATGGCCTATAGATACCAATCGACCCATATCCTATATGCCAATATCACCTGTAATCTATCTATGTGTATAGACTTCTCAGTCTTAGGTGCAGCTACAACTATACTCTAGGACAGGCTCTAGTCATGGGTGCCTCTCAAGGAAAAATAATAATAAATCATCAAAGCTGTAAGGAATACTAACATCCTATAAGTAAACTGGTTGGTATTATAAATAACAGGAAAACCATCTACAATGGGTTACTATTCTAATACCAATGCTAACTATCATCTCTAGGGTACAGACACTCTACAAGTCATCATATCATTACACTATGGAAGAACTACATATGAATAAGCTCTACAAACTAAATATTCCTACTCCCAAGTTATTTGATGATGTAATACAATTTTTTTAACAACAGAAGGGTACGATAATCATATGCGTCTATCCAAAATCATGTTGTTCAGAGTCTTCGTCATGTTAGTGAACAAGGCTACGATAATCACAGAGTCCTTGACCAAGGTACATACCTCTAGGTTCATGGTGTTTAAAATTTCCGTATTGCCGCATACGACGATAAAAACCTTAAATTCCCACACCCGAAAAATACGTCCAAAATCTGACTATATGTCCTCACTATGCCAGCTAACACGACTTTCGAAGATTCTAGATCCCATGATTGAGGTGACCTAGCCCATATGATTTTCTCAGAAGAAAAACAAACATAACACAAGAACAACAGAACAAATTGATCAGTCAACAAGGAGCAGATGGAATCGAATTTCAAGATAGTTATAAGAGGCATTTGTAGAAACAGAATCGAGAAGATCGGAACCTGCAGCAAGATCTCCAATAGTCTGTGCATCCTCGACTGTCCTGACGATAGCTCGCCCCTGCTGGTTTCCCCTGGTCTGCTGCTGATGCTGCATGAACCGCTGCTGCAGAGAGAAATCGAAAATAACGGGAAAAGGTCACTGTACAGGCGGAGGTGCACCTCCAATGTAGCAGAAACGTCAACCTGAGTCGGTACAACAGGAGCTGCGGTTTCGAGGCCCTGATGAACAGGACGAGAGGTGGCCAGCCTCTCGATAGTATCCTCCGAACCGGAGCGGTGAGATCGTGTCTCCATAACCATCAAGAAGACAGATCAAAACAAGAAGCAATTACTGAGAATGAAGTGAAAAAAATCAAAGGAGGACAGTTTATATTCAAGGGAAAGCAATAAGCAACAAATTTAGATAAAAGGAATCTGATTAAGAGTTTTCCTAGTGTGATTAAGTACCTTCAAAATATCCTAATCCTATTGCAGGCTGTAGTGGTACTCTAGTTCGAATACCACTACACAAACTCGACCTGCATGGGCCACCACTAAAAATGTGTCACGACCCGCACCCAATATGAGGGCACGAGTACGTAACAATACCCAGCCTACGCCGCAGTATCGGCGGTAGAACGCTGTCCTAGGTCAACCATCTAACAGTATAAAGGTACATGTACAGTATATACTCTCCGAATGGAGGTGACATAACAATATACAGTTTTCAATCACATCTAAGGCAGAATGAAGATAGAAGATAGATAGGTAATACAAAAAGAAAAGATCCACAGAAAACAACCAGAGAGTCTAAGTGTCTACTGACATAACAAATCTACAAATCCTAATATCATAATACAGTCATCCCAAAATGAAATATAAGAAACATCCTAGTCTAGTGGAGTGTCGTCCACAGTTAAAGGCTCCTGCTACTGGTCCAGGTCTGTACTGTCATCTAAGGTAGCCCCATAATAAGTGGGACAGCACGCCTCGTCCTCATCCTCTGTAATATTTTAACAGGTCCAGTCAGGACAGGAGCGAGCACAATACATCTCAACAAGTCATAGCAGGAAAGGAAATATAATCATGCTAGAGAATAAAATACAGAAAACTGAAGAATAGCAGTATGTAAAAGAGAGACTGTAAGTAAATATCTATGATATATAAAAGAGAGACAGTGCTGTGATTCAGAGTACAAGACGAACATGTGAATGGCTTAGGACTGATTTATGACTACACTAAGAGTGATACATGACTACACTACTTTGGATATTTATTCACATGACCAATCATACTCTCCCGTACCCCAATCAATACACAAGGATCCAGTCAAGTTACGTTAAGATTCATGACTAACTACTTGACCCGTATAGGGTGATTCATAAATTGATTCGTGAAGGCTCGGTGATCATGAGAGTACATGAGTCACTAGCAGATTCCCGAAGATTCATGATAATAGAAGCAAGAGATACATGATGTAAGTGAAACACACGAGACAAGAGTATCTGATGTTCCCGAGAGGGATAACATCTCAAGAAGGGATCCATATAGTACTAATCCGTGTTACCAACGTGTCAGTATCATGTAGAATAATCTAAAGCAGGAAATACAATCCTAAACAAGATATAAAATGATCAGAGAATGTACTCGCCTGGTATCCTGAATGTCCGAAGAAAATATAATGTCCGATGAGTGGTGTCTATCTCCTATAGAACAGTACAAGTCACAACAAGTCTAAAATAAGAAAATAGACTGCTACAATGCATCTACATGAAGTTTGGAGTCAATCTAGGCTAAAGTCAACCTTTGGTCAACTCTAGTCAACCCTAATAGTCAAACTAGGTCAATTCTAGTCTAATTTAGTCAAACTAGGTCAAACGAGGTTAAACTTGGACAAACTAGTGTCACGACCCGCACCCGCTTTTCGGACGCGAGCTCGTGAGCAAGCCAGCTACGTATCGAGCAGACTCCAGCCCGACTAGAGTACGTATAAGCTGTCAAGGTCGTGGTATCATGTCAAATCTAAACTGTATCTCAATCCACATGAAGCATATAAACAAGAATGAACAAGTATGGGTCATAGTCTGCAGCCCATTAGCATATTGTTCGATTAGACTCCAAGAATGATATGAGTCTATAAATAAGCAGAGTATATCATGGTACTGAATATAAAGCACGAATGGATAATAAATTAATATCACAAGCAAATACCTATATCATAGATTGTAATCCTCCACCATCCCGCTCTGCTAACAAACTCCATGCAATCGTTAAACCTGTAACACCCAGTTTTCCAGATGAGAGTATTTTTAAAATTTTATAATTATAATTATTATTTAAGCATATTTATTTCATATTATGATTTTTAGTGATTTTTAGTGATTTTTAGTAGAATTGATTTTGGGCCTATAGTTGACTTTGACTAGTGTTGACTAGAAGACTAACCTAGTGACTAACCTAGGTTAAGACCCCTTGGTTAGGTTAAGTAAACTTGGTTTGACCTAATTTAGTGAAGTTTAAGTCATTGGAACTTGTTTGGAGAGATTTGGAGTTGATTTGACTAATATGGCTTATGACTTCATAAGTCATGGTTAATGACTTGACTTATAGCCCATAGGCCCACACCATGAACCAAACCTAACCCTAATCAGCCCATGGCAGCCACTATTGATCCTTTCCCCCTATTTAACCCCCTCCTAGAATTTAGGGCTAGCCTCCATTGGGATTTGTGCAAGTTTTGGAAGAGGTGAGTCTCCATCTTTCTAAAATTATAGGAAATCCATTTCAGCTCCATTTTCCTTCAAATCAATTGCATTAGGACCTAATTCTTCTGTTCTTTCTGTTTGTGTAAGAATATTTCAGAGTAGGATCAATTTGTGGAAGTTTTTGAGGCTTGGAGAACCATTCCATTTGGAGCTTTTGTGAGCTTTGCACATCAATAGGTATAATCTATTCTAACCCATGAAATTTCTGTTTAATTGCATTTCTAGGATGCTATTGTAGGAATAGGAATCCCCAGAATTTCGTGTCCTTTTGTGTCCTTTTTGGACACGTATCAGTGTTGTATAGAACGTGTTTGTTGAAATGCTTGTGAGAATTAAAAGGTGGTATTTTCAAAAACTAATTGAATGGAAAAATAGGTTTTTATATGTAGATCACGAATCCATTTGACTGAGTTAACATTAGACACATTTGGACACTGTTTTGTCACTTGGACACGCAGCACGAGACACCGCACGGGGCTCGTACGGCTGCCCTGCTGCTCGACACTAATTGCGAACACGACACACAATGATTTGACACCAAGTTTTGTGGACATGTCCCCCTAGTGACTGACACAACACTTGTAAAATTTCATACGACCTTGAAGTGTGTGCACGAAGAAAACGCACGCGCACTGATTTTTCACGCATTGTACACGCAGGAAATTGTTCACTGATACGCACTATTTTCTTGGACACGACATAATGTGGACTCGTTGTAGGCTGTGGGACACATTCCCCTACCCTTGGCGTACACGTGTGCATGGCCACGTGTCCCCACGTGGCTTCTGTCGTGAATTGGACACACGTGCACGCGTGCACGATGCAGGCTGTACCCAGCATGTCTGTGTGTGTTCCTAGATATGGACACGCCGTGTCTGACTCTAGGGTGACACGAAAACCCTCCTGGGACACATACACGTGTGGGGGATCAATTACCAACTAATTAAATTGCATATTAACATGGTTTTGATGTTTGAATTCAAGTTTCCCTAAAGTGACTGATACGCATGTACTATTTGTAATAATCTGAGTTCAATTCCTTTTTCAAACCAATTTTCCTGCTTGAATGCCATGGATATTTACCTGCACATGTATTATTACATTACTACAATAATTTTCCATTGACTGGTATGGTTTCTTTTTTATTCGAATAGGACTTTGTGGTTTTTCTGATACTGAACTGCCAATACACTCATTCACTCCTTGCATTGCTCACCATTGTCATATTAACACATTATTTCTTGATTTTCCCTGAACTTTACACACCCTACAGATTTTTCTAGATATCATACACACACAAGCTAAAATAAACTCTCACAGGATACACACACACGCATGGACTGATTAGAATTTCTGAGATTGAAAAACTGAAAACCTGAGAGATAACTCTCACATGTTTTGCCATTCATTGCATTCATTGCATCAGTCCAGAAATGGACTTGAGTTCACTGTCTAGACAGGTTTAGAATCATTCCTATTGTCCATTCTCTGATTGGTTCAGTCCCCTATTGGTTTATGTTTAAGTTTGATAATTAGATATGATATGTGTACATGTTATAAGTTGAATACATGAGGGTGGGGTTGGGTCTAAATTGTTAGGATTCATGGTTATGTAAAAATGGATTTCGAATTTGCTTGGGATTTCATGGATTGAACTGTTCCTGCATCCCCCTTGTATCAGTCTCAATATTTGGTAATTCCCTATTTTTAAACTGTTATCTTGATATGAATTTGCATGTTTAAACTCATTACATGTGTATTAGATTTCCTGATTAATGGGTTAAGTTTTGTGTTTGAGGAATGGAACTTCGATTTGATTTTTGATGTATAGCTGTCTTTGTTTTCCTAA
Organism: Iris pallida; assembly: GCA_029216955.1. NCBI lineage: Eukaryota > Viridiplantae > Streptophyta > Magnoliopsida > Asparagales > Iridaceae > Iris > Iris pallida. The sequence continues at coordinate 31,634 of JANAVB010042545.1, forward strand.
AACTGGTTTGGGTCGGGGGCTTGTCAACTGAGATGCAAACTGAATAAGTTCACTCACTTCACCTGTGCAGACACCTTGAACTGTCAACACACGCACACATGCTCACTGTCACACAGTTTAATCCACACACACACACCCTCATGAAGTCACCCACACACCTATGTGATACCATGGCTTGACACTTAACCCTTGACACTTTTTCACTCACTTAGTGTTCAGTTTCACACACTTATGGGTATATGTCTTTTGAATACATGGGTTGTACTGCCATAGGTAGGTTGATTTGGGTTAGTGGTATCAGTTTTGGCCTGGCCTGGTTTGGATTGCTTTGCAACAGCAGGCCTGATTTCCTTGCATTGCCTTGGCTTGCCCTGTTTTGGCTTAGCCTGGCTTTTGCAGCTAGGCAGCAGTGGGCATTGCTTTGCATTGCCTTGGCTGACAGGCTCTCTTTTGCAGCAGCATGATGTTGCAGTAGCAGCAATAGCAGGAACTAGAGTATCACTTTGGGGATTAATGTCTAACAGTAATTTAAATGGTTTAAATTCGGATTTGTAATTGTTATAAATGTATTGCTAGATATGTAGATGACTGGGTTTGGGGTTAAACCTGAGAATAGTTAGAATTGGAATCTGAGATTGAGAAGCTCACTAATTTTGGGTTTTTGATTTTGAAAACATAGTGATTTATATAGGGTGCATGTCCAGTTTTTTTTCCTTACCTAGTAGCTGATAAGTAGAGCCTTGCATAGGCTACCAATTTGATTGCCTGGGTGTCCAGGAAATTAATGATAGAGAGGGGACAGGTTAAAGAAAGAAGGGTAGTAGAGAGTATTTAGGAATTAGAGGCACTGATGTGATTGCCTGGGTGCAAGAGGTTGGAGTGACAGAGCCTTGCATAGGCTACTGCAGGGACAAGCTTGGCTTAGGCCATGTTGGCCAATGGTCGAAGTGGAAGGGGTAAGGAAATATATTAGTGTCAAGTCTAAGGTCAGATGTTGAGTTAGTGTTAGATATGTGAGTGATATAGATGCATTGTGAGTGTATCCACCTTGTGAGGATGAGACTGAGAATTATATAGGAATATAGGTTTTGTTGACATTTAAGTGTTCACTGAATTGATATGTTAACCTTAAACCTGGAATCTGAGATTGGAACTGTCACACACAGGTATTCTAAAAAAAACACTCTCACTTTGATTTAAAATCCTTGAATGTATATATTGCATGTATATATATATATATATATATATATATATATATATATATATATATATATATATATATATATATATATATATAGCTAATATATATATATATATATAAATATGTATGTAGGCATGAATGCCAACATGATATGTATGCAAGTATGTATATAAATATGTATTGTATCTATAGGTTTGTACATTGTAAATGGTATATAGACCTAGTGAATAGTTTATCCTATAGGATTGATTATTTAGGTTTTAGTTGACTAGAGTTTACCTAGATTGACTAACTTAGACTAGTTTGACCAGTTGACCAAGATAGCCTTGTTGTGGACTTAGTTGACTAGATGTTGACTTGAGTTGACCCAGAGTTGACCTAGTTTGACCTAGACAGTTGACCAGGTTTGACTTAGAGTTGACTTTGACCTAGATTGGCCTAAAAATTATGTAGATTGCATCATAAACATCATTTGTCTTATTTTAAGCATATTATAACCTGTACTGCTCTATTTAGGATATTGTGACTCTGGTGCAGACATCTAACATTACACTACGCTTTTCAGAGTATCAGGCGAGTACATTCTCTGATAGTTCTTTCATTTATTTAATGATTACTGTGATTCAGTTCTAGTATAGTTCTAATTGATTCTCTGTCACAACATGTATTAACATTTTAGATTCATTTACTCGCAATACATGTACTTGATTTGTCTAACCCTATTACTCGAATCACTCACAAGACTCATCTACTCGAAACACCTACAAGTATTAAATGTACAAATCATACAAGAATCATCATTACAAGAACAATAGCCATCGCTGCTGGGCCCAGTATGCGATGTGCCGTATTCAACAAGAATCACCAAACAAGAATGATAGCCATCGCCGCTTGGCCGAGCGTGCGATGTGCCGTATTACAAGAATGATAGCCATCACCGCTTGGCCGAGCGTGCGATGTGCCGTACTAATTACAAGAACCACCTACAAGGATTAGTGTACAAGAATCTTACAAGAATCACTTCACTCAAATCATTGAGAAGAATCATCTACTAGAATCATCATGTATAAGAATCATTTACTAGACTCAAATTGTATTAGACTCACATTGGGATTACACTCAACTTACATTGTATAAACTGGACTTATAACATGTTACCCTAGTTCAGCTAGATCTTATTTTGCAGTCTTCCTTGCCATCATTCTTCTTTTATTTCATTACCTTACTTCCTTGTACCTTTGTTATTTCTCTATATCATTACCTGTATAAAACTGCCATTATCATCAATATAACTGTCTATAACTGTTTTATAGTATTTGTCATTACTTGGATTTTCTAGATGAGATGTGCTCGTTCCTGTCCTGACTGGACCTGTTGAAATTTTACAGATGATTGTCCTGAGGACACATGTCCTACATATTATGGACCCGGAGACGGGATGACTATCTTTGGCCCCGACACTCAGGAGTGATCGGGATTTAGTGTAGTAGACTAGCATTTGTTCCATGTTGAACTTGTTATAGAAGTTTTGAGACGTGTAGTATTTGAGATTTGTTGAGAGTTGTTATTATTTTAGTAGTTGTTCTTCTATTCTTAGTTAATTCTTCTGTGTTTATCTTATCGTGATTAGACTATGATTGAGTTCAATATCTTATACTTGTCCTCCGTTTGGAGTTGATCATGATGAGTACATTATACTTGCATGAGTTGCTGGTTAGATAGTAACCTAGGACAGCGCTCTACCGTCGACACTACGGCGTAGGCTGGGCATCGTTGCGTATTCGTACCCTCACAGTGGGTGCGGGTCGTGACACGTTTTTAGTGGTGGCCCATGCAGGTCGAGAGTCGCATTAGTGCAATATCGTGGTAGTACGACGACTTAGTTGTACTGCTACGAGCCTGCGATACGATTGAGAGATAGGCTTTATCGGAGAGGCACTCAATCACAGTTAGGACTACTTGGGAAGATTCCTGGGATGACCCTTGAGAATCTCATTATAAACTATCTCGAAATTGATTCTGACAGTATCTGTCTATCTTCCTTGTTCATCGTTGAATTTGATTCTTGGTATTCATTATTGACTTGATTTTCTACCAAGATAACATTATGGGCTAGGTTGCCTCAGTCATGGAATCTAGAGTCTTCTACAGCCATATCAGCTGGTTGGGCGATGAGATAGAGTCTGATTTTGGATATATTTCTCGGGTGTGGGAATTTAAGGTTTTCGCAGCCAAGCTAGCGGCAATACGAAAATTTTAAATACCATGATTCTAGAGGTGTGTACATTAGTTGTGGACTCTATGGATTATCGCAGCCATACTTACTGGTGTGACGAGGATTCTAGTAACATGGTTCTGGATAGACGGGTATGATTATCAAATTGCAGGATAGATATCATAGATGGTGCCCTAGAGAATTTGAGAGGAATATCAGGGTGGATATTACTTGAGAGGAAGATAGGCCACCTGTAGCGCAGCACCGTGTCCCGCACCAACAGAGGGATACACCTCAGAGGGGCAGGGCTTCTGTGCTGACATTCGAGTAGACCGACGCTATGGGTGACGGGTTAGCAGGTCTGTCTTCATGTTCTTCTTTCCATCTTGTTGTGTGATTCCATTAGTACCTGCCAGGATATTGCTTGTGATTGCCTAGATAGCGTAGCTACCCTGTTCGAGATAGTGAAATCATGACCAGTAGGATTGTGTTGCTTCGACTTTGATTTGCTGGGGGTTTGACCTAGTGGGGATGCGATCATTTTAATTTCGAGGATGAAATTTTTCTTAGATGGGTAGGATTGTAACACCCAGTTTTCCAGATTAGGGTATTTTTAAAATTTTATAATTATAATTATTATTTAAGGGTATTTATTTCATATTATGATTTTTAGTGATTTTTAGTAGAATTGATTTTGGGCCTATAGTTGACTTTGACTAGTGTTGACTAGAAGACTAACCTAGTGACTAACCTAGGTTAAGACCCCTTGGTTAGGTTAAGTAAACTTGGTTTGACCTAATTTAGTGAAGTTTAAGTCATTGGAACTTGTTTGGAGAGATTTGGAGTTGATTTGACTAATATGGCTTATGACTTCATAAGTCATGGTTAATGACTTGACTTATAGCCCATAGGCCCACACCATGAACCAAACCTAACCCTAATCAGCCCATGGCAGCCACTATTGATCCTTTCCCCCTATTTAACCCCCTCCTAGAATTTAGGGCTAGCCTCCATTGGGATTTGTGCAAGTTTTGGAAGAGGTGAGTCTCCATCTTTCTAAAATCATAGAAAATCCATTTCAACTCCATTTTCCTTCAAATCAATTGCATTAGGACCTAATTCTTCTGTTCTTTCTGTTTGTGTAAGAATATTTCAGAGTAGGATCAATTTGTGGGAGTTTTTGAGGCTTGGAGAACCATTCCATTTGGGGCTTTTGTGAGCTTTGCACATCAATAGGTATAATCTATTCTAACCCATGAAATTTCTGTTTAATTGCATTTCTAGGATGCCCTAGCCCTAACCTAACTGTAGGAATCGGAATTCCCAAAATTTCGTGTCCTTTCGTGTCCTTTTTGGACACGTATCAGTGTTGTATAGAACGTGTTTGTTGAAATGCTTGTGAGAATTAAAATGTAGTATTTTCAAAAACTAATTGAATAGAAAAATAGGTTTTTATATGTAGATCATGAATCCATTTGACTGAGTTGACATTAGACACGTTTGGATACTGTTTTGGCACTTGGACACGCAGCACGAGACACCATACGGGGCTCGTGCGGTTGCCCTGCTGCTCGACACTAATTGCGGACACGACACGCAATGATTTGACACCAAATTTTGTGGACACGTCCCCCTAGTGACTGACACAACACTTGTAAAATTTCACACGACCTTGATGTGTGTGCACGAAGAAAACGCACGCGCACTGATTTTTCACGCACTGTACACGCAGGAAATTATTCACTGATACGCACTGTTTTCTTGGACACGACACAATGTGGACTCGTTGCAGGCTGTGGGACACGTTCCCCTACCCTTGGCGTACACGTGTGCACGGCCACGTGTCCCCACGTGGCTTGTGTCGTGAGTTGGACACACGTGCAAGCGTGCACGACGCAGGCTGTACCCAGCGTGTCTGTGTGTGTGTTCCTAGACATGGACACGCCGTGTCTGACTCTAGGGTGACACGAAAACCCTCCTGGGACACGTGCACGTGTGGGGGATCAATTACCAACTAATTAAATTGCATATTAACATGGTTTTGATGTTCGAATTCAAGTTTCCCTAAAGTGACTGATACGTATGTACTATTTGTAATAATCTGAGTTCAATTCCTTTTTCAAACCGATTTTCCTGCTTGAATGCCATGGATATTTACCTGCACATGTATTATTACATTACTACAATGATTTGCTATTGACTGGTATGGTTTCTTTTTTATTCGAATAGGACTTTGTGGTTTTTCTGATACTGAACTGCCAATACACTCATTCACTCCTTGCATTACCCACCATTGTCACATTAACACATTATTTCTTGATTTTCCCTGAACTTTACACACCCTACAGATTTTTCTAGATATCATACACACACAAGCTAAAATAAACTCTCATAGGATACACACACACGCATGGACTGATCAAAATTTCTGAGATTGAAAAACTGAAAACCTGAGAGATAACTCTCACATGTTTTGCCATTCATTGCATTCATTGCATCAGTCCAGAAATGGACTTGAGTTCACTGTCTAGACAGGTTTAGGATCATTCCTATTGTCCATTCTCTGATTGGTTCAGTCCCCTATTGGTTTATGTTTAAGTTTGATAATTAGATATGATATGTGTACATGTTATAAGTTGAATACATCAGGGTGGGGTTGGGTCTAAATTGTTAGGATTCATGGTTATGTAAAAATGGATTTCAAATTTGCTTGGGAATTCATGGATTGAACTGTTCCTGCATCCCCCTTGTATCAGTCTCAATATTTGGTAATTCCCTGTTTTTAAACTATTTTCTTGATATGAATTTGCATGTTTAAACTCATTAATTGTGTATTAGATTTCCTGATTAATGGGTTAAGTTTTGTGTTTGAGGAATGGAACTTCGATTTGATTTTTTATGTGTAGCTGTCTTTGTTTTCCTAAAACTGGTTTGGGTCGGGGGCTTGTCAACTGAGATGCAAACTGAATAAGTTCACTCACTTCACCTGTACAGACACCTTGAACTGTCAACACACGCACACATGCTCACTGTCACACAGTTTAATCCACACACACACACCCTCATGAAGTCACCCACACACCTATGTGATACCATGGCTTGACACTTAACCCTTGACACTTTTTCACTCACTTAGTGTTCAGTTTCACACACTTATGGGTATATGTCTTTTGAATACATGGGTTATACTGCCATAGGTAGGTTGATTTGGGTTAGTGGTATCAGTTTTGGCCTGGCCTGGTTTGGATTGCTTTGCAACAGCAGGCCTGATTTCCTTGTACTGCCTTGGCTTGCCCTGTTTTGGCTTAGCCTGGCTTTTGCAGCTAGGCAGCAGTGGGCATTGCTTTGCATTGCCTTGGCTGACAGGCTCTCTTTTGCAGCAGCAGGATGCTGCAGTAGCAGCAATAGCAGGAACTAGAGTATCACTTTGGGGATTAATGTCTAACAGTAATTTAAATGGTTTCAATCCGGATTTGTAATTGTTATAAATACGTTGCTAGATATGTAGATGACTGGGTTTGGGGTTAAACCTGAGAATAGTTAGAATTAGAATCTGAGATTGAGAAGCTCACTAATTTTGGGTTTTTGATTTTGAAAACATAGTGATTTATATAGGGTGCATGTCCAGTTTTTTTTCCTTACCTAGTAGCTGATAAGTAGAGCCTTGCATAGGCTACCAATGTGATTGCCTGGGTGTCCAGGAACTTAATGATAGAGAGGGGACAGGTTAAAGAAAGAAGGGTAGTAGAGAGTATTCAGGAATTAGAGGCACTGATGTGATTGCCTGGGTGCAAGAGGTTGGAGTGACAGAGCCTTGCATAGGCTACTGCAGGGACAAGCTTGGCTTAGGCCATGTTGGCCAATGGTCGAAGTGGAAGGGGTAAGGAAATATATTAGTGTCAAGTCTAAGGTCAGATGTTGAGTTAGTGTTAGATATGTGAGTGATATAGATGCATTGTGAGTGTATCCACCTTGTGAGGATGAGACTGAGAATTATATAGGAATATAGGTTTTGTTGACATTTAAGTGTTCACTGAATTGATATGTTAACCTTAAACCTGGAATCTGAGATTGGAACTGTCACACACAGGTATTCTAAAAAAAAAACACTCTCACTTTGATTTAAAATCCTTGAATGTATATATTGCATGTATATATATATATATATATATATATATATATATATATATATATATATATATATATATATATAGCTAATGTATATTTATAAATATGTATGTAGGCATGAATGCCAACATGATATGTATACAAGTATGTATATAAATATGTATTGTATCTATAGGTTTGTACGTTGTAAATGGTATATGGACCTAGTGAATAGTTTACCCTATAGGATTGATTGTTTAGGTTTTAGTTGACTAGAGTTTACCTAGATTGACTAACTTAGACTAGTTTGACCAGTTGACCAAGATAGCCTTGTTGTGGACTTAGTTGACTAGATGTTGACTTGAGTTGACCCAGAGTTGACCTAGTTTGACTTAGACAGTTGACCAGGTTTGACTTAGAGTTGACTTTGACCTAGATTGGCCTAGAAATTATGTAGATTGCATCATAAACATCATTTGTCTTATTTTAAGCATATTATAACCTGTACTGCTCTATTTAGGACATTGTGACTCTGGTGCAGACATCTTACATTATATTACTCTTTTCAGAGTATCAGGCGAGTACATTCTCTGATAGTTCTTTCATTTATTTGATGATTACTGTGATTCAGTTCTAGTATAGTTCTAATTGATTCTCTGTCACAACATGTATTAACATTTTAGATTCATTTACTCGCAATACATGTACTTGATTTGTCTAACCCTATTACTCGAATCACTCACAAGACTCATCTACTCGAAACACCTACAAGTATTAAATGTATAAATCATACAAGAACGATAGCCATCGCTGCTGGGCCCGGTATGCGATGTGCCGTATTCAACAAGAATCACCAAACAAGAATGATAGCCATCGCCGCTTGGTCGAGCGTGCGATGTGCCGTATTACAAGAATGCTAGCCATCACCGCTTGGCCGAGCGTGCGATGTGCCATAATCATTACAAGAACCATCTACAAGGATTAGTGTACAAGAATCTTACAAGAATTACTTCACTCAAATCATTGAGAAGAATCATCTACTAGAATCATCATGTACAAGAATCATTTACTAGACTCAAATTGTATTAGACTCACATTGGGATTACACTCAACTTACATTGTACAAACTGGACTTATAACATGTTACCCTAGTTCAGCTAGATCTTATTTTGCAGTCTTCCTTGCCATCATTCTTCTTTTATTTCACTACCTTACTTCCTTTTACCTTTGCTATTTTTCTATATCATTACCTGTATAAAACTGCCATTATCATCAATATAACTGTCTATAACTGTTTTATAGTATTTGTCATTACTTGGATTTTCTGGAAGAGATGTGCTCGTTCCTGTCCTGACTGGACCTGTTAAAATTTTACAGATGATTGCCCTGAGGACACATGCCCTACATATTATGGACCCGGAGACGGGATGACTATCTTTGGCCCCGACACTCAGGAGTGATCGGGATTTAGTGTAGTAGACTAGCATTTGTTCCATGTTGAATTTGTTATAGAAGTTTTGAGACTTGTGTAGTATTTGAGATTTGTTGAGAGTTGTTATTATTTTAGTAGTTGCTCTTCTATTCTTAGTTAATTCTTCTGTGTTTATCTTATCGTGCTTAGACTGTGATTGAGTTCAATATCTTATACTTGTCCTCCGTTCGGAGTTGATCATGATGAGTACATTATAATTGCGTGAGTTGCTGGTTAGATAGTAACCTAGGACAACGCTCTACCGCCGACACTGCGGCGTAGGCTGGGCGTCGTTATGTATTCGTATCCTCACAGTGGGTGCGGGTCGTGACAAAACCTGAAGAGATCATCAGGTCCTCAGAGGACTAGCAAGATATATAAAACATGCCTATCTAACAGTTTAATCATGCAATAATGTAGACATGGTATAAACAGGAACTAGACAGGAAACTGACATATGACTACTGACAGGTAACTATGAACACGGATACAGGATCAAGTATGCATAAATGAACTGTTGGTAGATCAAAGGATACCAACCCTCGCCCCGAATGTGGACTCGCAGGTCAGCGTCAAGACAAGTCACCCTCGCCCCGTATGTGGACTCGCAGGTGCAAAGGCAACCCTCGCCCCGTGTGTGGACTCGCAGGTTGTGGGAAAGACAAGGAATAGCAGTTCAATCACATAGACTTGCAGACATGACTCAGTCAAGACACAGGTGAAGATACGACACTACCCAATCACGATACACTAGAGAACCAATCCAATAGGAACTACAAGGCTAACCATGTACAAGTACTATATCCATACTAGCATGCACGATATACAAATCACAAGTAATAACCAACTAGTGGAACTATATAATAATAGAAATATGCATGTAAATAAACTGTAGAGGGAGGCAAGGTATACTTGCCTGGTGGTAGCACGCAGATCCCACAAAATATGGTCGACTGGTAAGCCCACAAAATATAGTCGACTGGTAAGCCATACAGTCCAAGTCATCACAACTGTCTCCGAAAGCTGAAACAAACATTATCAATGTTCTCAGAATAGTCAAATTAGCTAGGATTGCCTGTCCTTAAGTCCAATTCTGGACACAGGGGCAAAACGGTAATTTCGGACAAAAACGGTGTCCGTCGTTGGACCCGCTTTGCACCGAAAAGTGTGGCAGAGTCAATGGTCTCTAAAGTCGTCAAACTATATGTCTACGGATCTGGTTTTCCGATATGAACCCAACCGTATGTCCAAAGTTGGATTCCGACGGGCCGTACACAAAATCGTCCGTTGAGTCGGACCGTGGAGCCCGCGAAACGGCAATTTTATCAACTGTCTCAGAATCGGACCAAACTTGGCATACAGGACCAGAAAAATGATACGGTCTTGTTGACACAAGTTTTGTCTCGATCTGACGAGCGTGCACAAAGTTATTGAAGAATTTGCACAGAGGCCGATACGGTGAATTTCGACGGATACGCATTAAATTCGTCGCGCACACGCGACCAATTTGAATTCCGTTAAAGCCCACACGACCACGAAGCCGTTACGCAGCTTTTGATGCTTTCGGTTCGCGACCACGTTGCCCGGATTGGCGGGACGCACGTCGTGTGGATGAGTTTTTCTAGTTTTTAAAATAGGTTTTTGTCCAAGTTCGGGATCCGATTTCTCGACACGTAGTCGACGAAATCAAATTCCGTAAAAAGGGATTCGAAGACCTATAGGTTGTCTAAAAGTGTGTTCAAATAGTTTTCTAAAATTCCTAACCTATTGATCAGGAATTGCCATCCAATTTGAGTGTCTGGACTGCGCTAGTGTCCTGTTTTTGCACCGTTTTCGCTCGACTTCGTGTCGATATTGCAGACGGGTTTTCCTACGATTATCGATGTTGTTTACTGGGATCTAAATAGGGTTATATGAGGTTCATACCAGAGTTTGTGGATCGACAAACGATCAATCGTGCATTGCAAAAATGCGTCGCGAAGTGGCCTTCCATGGCTGTGATCGCTGTTCTCCCAGTCCGAGCGGCTTGCGCGCTCGCGCACTCTAGCGCGGCCGCAACTGCTTGGCCGACCGCTGGCGACATACGGCGGCGCACGCAGGGAAGGGGTGCACGGGGTGGCCGCCAGGGTCGGGGGCTATCGGCGTGCGGTGTTCGGGATTAGGGTTTGGATTTCCGAAGGTTCTCTCTATCCCTCTCTCGTACTCGAGATATACATATGGGGTAAACTGTTGCAGGCTCGGTTTGCTCGAACAGAGCTGGGTTTACATTAGGGTGGCCCACTGTTCCCGTAAGAGAATAGTGCTCGTTTGGGTCTGCTAATGGATTTGTATTCGAATGGCTCTATTGACTTGAGATGGAGATTCAGCTGGCTCTGCTGACATGGGATTGAGTTGGGCTTATGAAGAGTTTGTTTGGGCCTGGGCTAGCTACTGCTTCTCATTCCTATTAGCTAATGTATGTCTATACATTTATATATGTATATACTCATATATCTTATATATATATATGCACACGTACACATATACACCTGTATATATATTTGTATATATTCACATATAAAATGTATATTTATTTATACACACACATACACAATATATTTATATATACATACATATGTAATATATATTCATTTATACATACACTTATATATTTTATATACGTATATATATTCCTAAATATGATATTCACGTATATAAAAAATTAGTACATATATAAAGGTGAAAATGAATTATAACTGTGTACACATATATTTATCCAAAATGTGTCCATATAATAATATAAAAGTATTTATCTAATTTCTAAAGATAGAGTATCGATCCAGTAATAAAATATATTTCTTTAATCACCATAAAATAATAAAATAATAATAAAATAATTAAATGGTGGTCTGGTGAATCTAACTATTCACCCTTATCCGAGTTCAGAAAATTGTACAAATATTGTAAAACAATATTTAATAATAAAATGCCAACTTTTGTACAAATGTCCAAATAATTAAAAATGTACATTAATATCCAAAATAATTTAGGAACTATTTGTACACACATAAATATGCCTACATGGTCGTCTTTGGTCTCACTACATACCTACAGAGGCTTGGATTCAGTTTGGGCCCAGCTCGAGCTAAATCGACACAAACGGGCCTCCTACAGGTCAAGAATATAATTAATAAATAATTAAAACTATCTATAGGGTTAAGTCGCAACTTGGCCTGGTTTTCTTAGTTAGGATATCACTATGGCTCGGCCTTCCCGACCATTGCTAATACACTAGTCAAGGCACACTACTGCACTATCCGTGCCATGATTCCTAGCCATCTTGTACTCCAATTCCTAACCATGGCTAAAACCATCTACCGTAAAACTAACTAAATAATTATTTATAAAAATTCTAAAATCACTATTTAAATCAAATAAATAATAAAAATATTTCAAAAATTTCAGGAAGGGAGGCTACAACTAGTCTAGGTTGGTCAAACCTAGGCTTAACCAGTCAATTCTAGGTCAACTAGACCAAGGTCAACTCTTGGTCAACTTGGTCAACTCTAGAAGTCAACTAAGGCTAACCAAGACTATACAAGTCTACAAACCAACACACATACCTATACACATAATATATACAACACTATATACATTATCCATATCATATCAATATGCATATTTACCCTATACATATATAGGCATATACATACACTACCTATATATACATTATTTATAGTGAGATAGGAAGAGAGTGAATGAGTGTCCATTGTGGAAACTGTGACATGTGTGTGTGAGATATTCTCATGTGTGTGTGTGTGTGCTATGAGTGATTTGTGTAGACATGTGTGTGTGTATGAATTGATAGCATAGGCTAGGTAATATTGTGAGTAAGTGAGAGTGTCAACATATGTGTGTGAGTGTGCAATGTGTGTGTGAGTATGTGTGTATGAGGAGTGACCAATGTGTGTGTAACAATGAGAGGAGTGACTAATTTGTGTGTTAATGTGAAGAGTGAACAGTGTGTGTTGAGGGAAATGTGAGGAAAACTGGAAATCAAATGTGTGTAATGTGTGTGTGTTGTGTGAATCAAATTTCAGTTTTGTATGTGTGTATGGTACACATGTGTGTGTATGAGTGCTGTAATAGTGTGAGAGTGTGCAACATATGCTTATGTGTGTGTGTGTGTGTTGAGGGAATGACATAATGTGTTTGCAAGGTGTGTGTGCAAGGGAAAAATGTGGGGAAACTCAGGATGTGTAGAGTGTGTAAGGTGTGAGAGTGTGCCAGTTTAAAGGGGAGTGTGTGGGTGATAGGCAATGTGAATAAACAGTAACAGTTAAGGGAAGGTGTGTGTGAGTTAACTAGGAAAGCAACCCCTGGTTTCAGTTTTTCTGAAACCATGAATGGTATAACCCAATCAATGATTTCCTTCCATTAACACAAATCGAAGTTGACCTATCCCTCGTTCATTAGTTAACAACTTTGTGGGTGAACTAAATTACTGTTAAACATCACAAAACAAGGAGGAAAATGAAATCAAAATTTCAGAATACAAAACCCACAGGCCGTATCAGTCGAGTATCATAGCTCAATGGGAATTCAAATTTTCGAATTCAAAATCACAACTAAAAACCAAACAAAGGGTTGGTACAATGTGTCATGCATGTGAGGGTACTATAGAGTGTCCTCGTGTCCAGGAATTGGACACGATCGTGTCCAAACAAACATGTGTACACAGACACTAGACAGTGCAAAGACAATCGTCGTGCACGCGTGCACATGCATCCAACACGCGACACACGACACGACACGACACGTGCTCGTGTCTAGAGGTTCACCTAGGATAGCTCTAGGTCTGACACACCCTGCGCTGGGTCCACGAGTCCCACAGACACGACACGACACGCATGTCAGTCGTGCCTGTGCACGCGCACAGCAGCTCGCGCGCGACAGCACACGACCAATGCGACCCCGATTTCTTCTCGGGTAGTGCACGAGATGCACCCAAATTTTGGGTGCACGGTCGCAGACGTTGCCCCAAGGTTCACACAAAAAATCAGGATACGATGTGTCCTGTGTCCAGAGATATGGAGCCCGTGATGCAGGACACGGCCTACGGGCTTATGCTGCGTATCCACACGTAAAAACATGACACAAATGGACACGAAACATACTACTACCTTCACAAAAATTAATACACACATCAAGATCTACAAATCCATGCAATTACATTTCAAAAATATGAAAATTAATTCCTATGTGGCATTTCTACAAACACCTAGTATATCAATACGATACGTGTCCAATACGGACACGAAATGGACACGAATTGTGCCCAAATTTCGTGGGCAGTTAGGTAACCCCTAAACCTAACCTATTATGCAAGAAAATCAGGAAGAAACATGGGTTTAGGTGGTTTACCTATTGAGTATCAAAACTCAAGAACAATCTCCAAAGAGGGGATTCCAAATGGCAACTCCAAATCTCCAAATGGCACACAAACTGAGGTGATCCTCCAAAATCAGAATATAAACATAAATTAGATCCTATTTCAAAGACTAGGATTAAAAAGGAGCTAAAATGAATTAATTAGGAATTTTGAGCATAGGGGAAAATACCTTTCCACCAAAATTAGGGCAAACCTAAAAAGAGGCAAGAACACTCTTAAGAGACTACTTATAGGCAAGGGAAACCTAATAGTGGCTGCCATGGTTGGGTTAGGATTGGTCTTGGGCTTAATTCATGGGCCTATGGCTTAAACACTAGGCTTAAAATTGATAAGTCATAAGTCATTGACTTAAGTCACTAGTCATGGACTAATTCCACCCAAATTAATCCTCCCTACTTTAAAACTAATTTCTAATTACTAAAGTAGGTTAACTAGAGTTAGACTAGGGTCACCAACTAGGGTTAGTTTCTAGGTTAGGCTCCAAAGTCAACACTAGTCAAGTATAGATTAACCCTTTAATTAAAATATACCAAAAATCATATAAATTCAAATAAATCTCAATAATTCATAATAAATCCAAATAATTCCCAAAAGTTCATAATAACCAAAATACCCCCATGCTCAAAAGTAAAAATAATTATCCTAATGCCATATCACTAGTCTTTAATTTGGTAAATCACAAGTCATGGTTTTAATAATTTTTAAAATAATCAAAAATGACCAAAAATTCATATCATGATTTAAATATCATTAATAAAAGATTAAAATTTCAAAATTACCCTTATTTAGAAAACTGGGTGTTACAAGTGGACACGACAACCTACCAAACTTGGTCTACAGGTGTATGGTACCTAGATGCATGCATCTATGAAGAGAAATCATGAATTTAAATGAGTTTAGAGCCATTACCTATTGAGACTTAGAATCTCAATGCAAAATCCTAGAATAAGATCCTTCACCAACTTGCTATGGTCCAAGAGCCTCCAATCCTTGCTAGCTAACCTCTATAGACCTCTTCTACAGTAGGGGAGTACAATGCAAAAGACTAGGCTCAAATTGGAATTGATTTGGAAAAAATGGGTGAATTTGGGAAAGAACACAAATTAGGGTTTGTAGGAGGCAATGAAAAGAGGCAAAGGGAGGCTAACATGTGTTTATATAGGCAAGGGGTGCTTGATGGCAGCTAAGGGTTTCTCTAGGGTTAGGGTTTAAGTTCACTAGTAATTAAAGGCCCTCTACAATGTAAATTAAGCCCTCAAGCAAAGGCCCAAAGTAAAATATCTAACCTTAACAAATATCCTACTCCTAACTTAATATCTAGATATTACTAACCTTCTCATGTATGAAAACTTCTAATCTAATATCTAGGCTCATGACTAATATATAGGTTAGGGCAATTCTAGGTTAAGGCTTAACATAATGATTAGCACAATATTAAATAATCAAAATTCATTTTCACCAAAAGTCAAAAATAACCAAAATACCCCTAACCTAAAAAGTGGTAATTAGTCAATATAATCACATGGTTAGGTCTCCATGGTCATGGTTAGTCTCTAGGTTAAGTAACTCTAAGGTTACCCTAGTAAAAAGGTCAATGTTACAATACAATAAATTAAATAGTATTAAAATAATTAAAAATCACCATAAATCATTAACATGATTTAAATTCTATTATTAAATGATAAATTTTTCAAAAGTTCAAATTTACCCTCATTCTAGAAAAGTGGTGGTTACAAGTCTACCCTCCTTAAAGTAATTTTGTCCTAGAAATTTAAAGTGGTCCTACTCCTTCTAGGTCAAACCCCCAACAATCAAAGTCTCTAAATCATACAATTCGATAATGATATGCGTCTGTCCAAAATTATGATACTCAGAATCTTCGTCATACTAGTAACTAAGGCTACGATAATCATAGAGTCTGCAACTAAGGTATATACCTCTAGAATCATGGTATTTAAATTTTTTGCATTGCCGCATGCTTGGCTGCAAAAACTTTAAATTTCCACAACCGAGAAATACATCCAAAATAAGAGTATATGTCCTCGCCACCAGTTACTATGACTATAGAAGACTCTAGATTCCATAACTGATGCGACCTAGCCCATACAATTTATCTTGGTAGAAAATTAAATCAACAATGAACACCAAGAATCAAATTTATCAACGAACAAGGAAGGTTGATAAAAACTGTCGGAATCGAATTTTGAGATAATTTATAATGAGATTCTCAAGGGTCATCCAAAGAATCTCTCAAGGAATTCTAACTGTGATTGAATATCCTCTCATTCTAAAACCTATTCTTTATATCTAATCGCAGGTGTGCAGCAGTACAACTAATCGTCGTACTACCACGATACGCACAAATGCGAATCTTGACCTGCATGGGCCACCGCTAAAAACGTGTCACGATCCGCACCCAGTGTAGGGGCACGAGAAGTGGGTACGTCCAACCTACGCTGCAGTGTCAGCGGTAGAACGTTGTTCTAGGTCACTATCCCAACTATACACAATATGGTATACTCTCCAAATGGAGGACAAATCACAGAAGGTACAACTCAATAATAAATCTAAAGATGGAAATAGCACGATATGATAGATATGAAATCTCAAAAGAGAACATACAAACAGAAGAAAATAAGTCTAAGTGTCTAAACGACACAACATCTCAAACATCCAGAAATATTACAACTCAGAAGTCAAATACAAATAACATAATGAAATAAGATAAAGCCTAACTAATCTAGCGTAAGCAATAGGGATGATGTCCTCAGCTAGAGATGGATCCTCCTGTGGGTCCAACTCATAGGTATCGTCTAGATAGGCTCCATAATAAGTTATGCAGAAGTCCTCAGTATCATCTGTAATATTTTTAACAGTCCAGTCAGGACAGGTGCGAATACACAACACTAAAACAGGATCATATTATGACAGAATTTATAAAGCAAGCAGTAGAGTAAACTATAATGAAAACTATAAGAATGCACAAGAACGGTGTAAAATGATAAATCTGAGTACAAGAGACAGTTTGTATATGAAATAAGAACTGTAAGTAATATAAGTGACTAGAGCACAAGATGGTTAAGTAAACAGGCTGGGATACAATAAAATGGATCTCCATTATACGTGAGGTAATAATGGACATATACAATATTAGCAAAATATGGGATTTGATCACATAACCATTTCATACTCATCCTCCCCAATCAACACACAAAGATCCAGTCGAGTTACGTTACCTGTATAATAGTTTTATCCATGGGGCTCATGTGATCATGAAAGTACATGATTTCACAAAAGTATACATGAATAGGGGTGTACAAGAAATATAAGATGTTCGAGAAAAGCACATGACAAGATGTATTTGATGTACCTGAGAGGGATAACATCGCAAGACAAGATACATAGGGTATTGATCCGTGATAACAATCGTGATAACATCAAGTATTTTATCTAAAGCATGAATATAAGTTCTAATAAGTATGAAAATGGTCAGAGCATGTACTCGCCTGAGATCCTGAGTGACTGTGAAAATAGATGTCTGAACTGAGGTGTCTGAGTCCTAAATAGAGCACACAGGTTATGATGTAATCAAGAAGGTAATAATTGAAGTTAACAATACATTCTACATGAATCTAGGTCAACCTAGGTTAAAGTCAACTCTTGGTCAAACTCCAGTCAAATAGTCAAACTTGGTCAACAAGTCAATATTGGTCAACATCTATGGTTTAGTCAACTCTACAATCAACCAAGGTCAATCCTAGATCATTGGTCAATATCTAGGTCAAACTATATGTTACCTCAATATACTAGGTTACTAAGGTAATATAGCCTAGCTAACATAGCCTCTTAGGCATATGCCACATACATATATACCAACTACATACTATATAACACAAACATATATATAAGCTATATATGTAGGTATACCATTTGTACATACATTATATATTATCTAAATCTAACATTCACTATATATATATATATATATATATATATATATATATATATATATATATATATATATATATATATATATATATATATTATTTTTTATATATTATCTAAATCTAACATTCACTATATATATATATATATATATATATATATATATATATATATACATATATATTATATATAAACACACATACATACATACATACATACATACATACATACATACATACATACATACATACATACATACACATATATGTATAAACACACATAAAAAAAATGTATAAACACACATAAAAATATATATATATTATATATATATATATATATATAAATATATATATATATTATATATATATAATAAAAATATATATATATATTATATATATATAATAAAAATATATATATATATAAATATATATATTATATAAATATATATATATATATATATATATATATATATATATATATATATATATATATATATATATATATATATATTATATATAAACACACATAAATACATACATACACATAGATATATATTAAGGAGGGAAGGGTAACTTGTATAAAGGGGTGTGTGTGTGTGTGTGTGTATTGAGTGATAATTAAGGTAAAGGTATTTAATCATACATACATAATTACACACATTCATTCATTAAACCTATATACATACATAACTCATGATACACTTTCTCCCCACACTCACAACTCTAAAACTCTGATACTGACAAATACAACTATCTTAACCTAACACAAGACTCTAACTCACTAAGCAATATCCTATACAACTTATTTTCCCTCTATTAACTGATACACTCAAGGAGACACTAACTCTTGCTACTCCACATTACCTACCATTCTCTGAACCCTCAATCTAACCCTATATACAAGTCAAGCCAAGCCAAGCTTGCATCAACTCCCACTGCTGCTACCTCTGCTGCAACCACTGCTAGTGCTGCTGGCTGCTACTATCTGATGCTAAGGCCAACATGGCCTAAGACCAATGCTGCCAGCTGCTGCCTACTACTACCTTCCTCTACTGCTACTGTAGTAGCTACTACTCCTATTGCTATTAGCCCAGGCCACTGCTTTGGCCTGAACCCTCACCTCATTCCCCTACGCTAACTCACACATACCTGAAATGGCCAAGCAACTTTCTAAGCCATACCCAGGTTACCCTCAAAACTAAACCCAAAACTCCAATCTGAGATACCAAGTTACTGTCCACTGACCTAAGCTAATGCCAAACTCAACCCTCATCACATTCCCTCACCAACTGAACATATATATAGATAACATCTAAACCTATATATATGTAATATCTGAAATATATATATATATATATATATATATATATATATATATATATATATATATATATATATACATCAAAACATATATATTACTTCAAAATAACAAATATCTCTTATACAAAACACAAAGGTTTTTGAATCCTAGGGCTGACTGTGCCAAGATAAAGAGTGGTTGGGATTTAATCTTGGTGAATCAACGGTTGTGGGGTTTTATGGGGAAGAGCATTATTGGGAGTGGGGTTTTATGGGGAAGAGCATTATTGGGAGCAGGGTTTTATGGGGAATTCAAAGATGGGAATTTAATATTTTGATGGTTGGGATTTAATATTTTGATGGGGGGCTCATAATGGTTGTGGATGAGCATTATTGAGAGTGGGGTTTTATGGGGAATCCAAAGATGGCAATTTAATATTTTGATGGTTGGGATTTAATATTTTGATGGGGGCCTCAAAATTATTATTGTTCGTTTAAAATTGGGGGTCCAAGATTTTGAGGGGGAATACCTTAAATGAACAATGCCCTATGGGCACGGGTTATGACTAGTATATATATATATATATATATATATATATATATATATATATATATATGAAAAATATATATATATATATATATATATGAAATATATATACATAGATAGCATCAAAACATAAATATATAACAACTGAATTATATATATAATTAGATAGCATCAAAAACATATGTATATATATCATCTGAATCATACACCAAACCCAGCTACTAAACAATTAAACTCAGGAAATATGGAAATCCCTAAACGTCAACCAATACAAGTATCAGCCATCCAACCCAAGTATCAGTCAAAACTCAGCCAACCTAGGAACAACCTAATTTGAAACCCAAAAGAGAGTGAAACTGGGGAAAAATGGAAAGGGGTGTGTGTGAACATAGTGTCAACCTCATGTCAGGTTTGTGTCCATAGGCGTTTCCAATTTCGTGTCAAATAGGGTCTAACAAGTATCAGCAAACCAGCAGTGCACAGAGAGGTGTGTGCGGCATGTGTCGGGTCTTCTAGGACACGACACACACCACGTGGGGTCTCGTGCACGTGTCCACAGCTAGGTGAGGGGTAGGTCTAGGTGTAAAAGTGACTGCACAGTGTCCAAGTGCTCTTGTGTCCGTGATACAAGTGCGTATAAGAACCCAAAATCCCGCACGTGTACGTCAGTGAAAACCCAATGTGGTCGTGATTTCTCGCAAACCACTCGACCAAATGTTCCCAAACTTTAGGAACATTGTGTCAGAGGTTGCCCTCACCTCCACACCAAATTTTTTGTCATATGGTGTCGTATACAGTGAGAAAATATGGCCGGGTAGCAGGACAAGATTCCACAGCCAGTGCAGAGATCACCGTGTCCGTTTTGGATACGAAAATGACACCAAACTCGACTCCGTGTCCAAGAAATACAATCCACACATATAAGGCTACAATAATGTGAAATTAATTTTGAAAAACATTAACAAATAGTTCATTGGGACATTTCATCAAACACTTCACACTATACTCCGATACGCCTCCGATACGCGTATCAAATAGACACAAAAACCTACCAAACTTGGTCTACAGGTGTATGGTACCTAGATGCATGCATCTATGAAGAGAAATCATGAATTTAAATGAGTTTAGAGCTATTACCTATTGAGAGTTAGAATCTCAATGCAAAAGCCTAGAATGAGATCCTTCACCAACTTGCTATGGTCCAAGAGCCTCCAATCCTTGCTAGCTAGTCTCTATAGACCTCTTCTACAGTAGGGGAGTGCAATACAGAAGACTAGGCTCAAATTGGAGTTGATTTGGAGAAAGGGGATAAATTTGGGGAAGAACACAAATTAGGGTTTGTATGAGGCAATGAAAAGTGGCAAAGGGAGGCTAACATGTGTTTATATAGGCAAAAGGGCGCGTGATGGCAGCCAACGGTTTCTCTAGGGTTAGGGTTTAAGTTCACTAGGAATTTAAAGGCCCTCTACAATGTAAATTAAGCCCTCAAGCAAAGGCCCAAAGTAAAATATCTAACCTTAACAAATATCCTACTCCTAACTTAATATCTAGATATTACTAACCTTGTCATGTCATGGAAACTTCTAATCTAATATCTAGGCTCATGACTAATGTCTAGGTTAGGGCAATTCTAGGTTAAGGCTTAACATAATAATTAGCACAATATTAATTAATCAAAATTTATTTTCACCAAAAGTCAAAAATGACCAAAATATCCCTAACCTAAAAAGTAGTAATTAGTCAATCTAATTACATGGTTAGGTCTCCATAGTCATGGTTAGTCTCTAGGTTAAGTAACTCTAAGGTTACCCTAGTGAAAAGGCCAAGGTCACAATACACTAAATTAAATAGTATTAAAATAATTAAAAAATCACCATAAATCATTAGCATGATTTAAATTCTTTTATTAAATGATAAATTTTACAAAAGTTTAAAATTATCCTCATTCTAGAAAAGTGGTGGTTACAGAAGGTCGAGGGAAAGGGAATGTTTCTTTCGGGTTTGGAGATATGTGCGCGGATTCTTCCAAAGGGATGCTCGCGATTTTTGAGAGTTTAAATATGTAAAAAGTATTCGGCCAATATAGATGGGAGAGGTTTAAGTGAGAGAGAAGAGGTGGGAATTTCTTTTTTAGTAGATTTGGAGGAGATTTGATACTCCATTCAAAAGATGCACCAAGATATGTCCAAAGGAATTTAAATAGAGTCCAAAATAGGAATATTGTTATGGAGTTGTTTAAAAATAGATTTGAATTAATGCAGTTGTATATTAATTTATTTAAATCAATCTAAAATATGCCTAATTGGTTAGGGTATCCTACAATAGGATCCATGGATCCTTAATTGGACTAATTTTGGATTGATGAAATTTTTGTGATCGATTTGAGCCCAATAAGTCTAATATTTGGTCTTATGTGTCATTTGAAAATAAATATCACGTAGGATCTCAATTGAGTGGGACACCATTGGTATGTATGTAGTAGACTCAAAATAGGTCAAAACCATATATTGGGTCAAATAGGTTGGATCGATGTTGACTCCCAAAATTAAATTAGAAGATACGACAAATTTTACGGTAGATGATAAAATAGTCTAAATTGACGCAAAAGTTGTGCGAGAAAATAGAATTCAAGGGAATGAGTTTACGTGGTACATGATATATCAAAGTGAAGATATACTTGTCTAGATCAAAACATATGAAGGGTGTTTCGAGAGATTGACATTTCTTGTTCTCCAAAAATTAAAGCTACGGAGGATTGTATTTAATGATCAAAATAATAGTTGGAAAATTATCTATCAATAACTATATTAAATATAATAAAGTAAATGAAAAAATAACTCTAAAAATTTAGGGGCCTTACAACATACCCACATTAGGGGATTTCGTCCCCGAAATTAGGCATATCATAATATAACAACACATAGTAATAATAATAACAAATAACCAATGGCACCGTCCTAACTTCTTCTTACAATCCTTCTGAATATGTTGATACTCGCTGCCAAGGTGACTAGTCTTGAGCTCCTTTATCTGGCACGGGGCGACCCTCTGCTAAAGATGTACTTCTGGATGTCTAATCGATCTTCCATGTTGTCTTCAAAGTTACATTAAAGCTTGCATAAAAGAAACTATTTAGATACGATTTTTAGAGGACACTTATGCCAACGGGGTTCTAAGTTTACATGATCTACCAAAAACTAAAGCACACTCAATACTAGATACATCCTAACTTATATGATGACAACACAAAATCAAGGTTGGGTACAAAATGTAATCACTGAAAAAATCCTATTTTTGAATTTTCTATTATTTTGTAAGTTTTAGCTTAGGATTAGTTTTAAATGTTAGTGCCGGGGCACAATTTTTCGATGGAAAACAGAGAAAATGAAACAATTATAAAAACAATGTTCCAACGCAACACTTCTAGGAAGGTTGCGTGAGTAAAACGAAGATCTAAAAAGATCTCGTTTAAAGTATTACGAGAATCTAAAAAGATTTTGTAATCCACAGCAACGTATGATATACGAGAATCTAAACAGATTTCGTAATCACAACAGCGAAGAAGATGACAGGCGAAATGTGGAAGATAGCCTGCTGGGATGAATGATCACCATTGCTCAAAGCTTTATTCGCCCTACATGAACAGCTTCCAGGAACCAGCAAGTTCGTCGGAGAACTTGGAACACTCCTGCACTTCTGACTCCTTGGACGGACACGAACTCCCGTGCAAGAGCAACGCTGGTACGGCGCCTTTCCTCTCTCTCTCGAAGGCTGCAGATCAGAACTGTGTTAAAGAACACGTCTGAATTCCCTGTTTACTTGTGCTAAAGAACACTTCGTAAACTTTCTGGTGACTTCTCTTTCTATTCTGTAATGAGCCTTGAGAGAGAGGATGCCTTATATAGGCCCTGCAGCAACTGGACGGTTGCCACAAAGTTAGGGACGTGGTAATAACCACCCCGAACATGTAGCAACCGCCCAGAATATACAAACGCACGTTCTGCTGCCAACTGTGCACACACCCAGCGCTCCTTGCACTCTGCGCGACAGAGCGCGCACTGAACTGCGCACACTGCGCGCACTGCACGCACTGCACACACTGCGCAGGTAGCACAACCAGCGCAACCCATGTAACCCGCGTAACCCTGCACAACCCAGCACAACCCGAGCAACCCGCGTAACCCTGCGCAACCCAGCGCACCCAAGCGCAACCTGAGCGCAACCTGGGCGCGCACTTGGACAGCACAACTGGGATTGCGCAACTGGACATGCGCAACTGGGCACGCATAACATGGCTGCGCAAGTGGCTCGCACAACGAGCGCAACTAAAGTGCACTATGCGCCTAGCGATGATGCTGACGTGCTAAGTGCAAAGTGCGCCAACAAAATGCCACATTACGCCTCATGAGCCCATGAGCCCGAGTCCGAGTCCGAGTCCGAGTCGCTAAGCCCCTACGGGGCTTAGCTCCCATGAAAATGAATTTCCCAAGAGCAAAAAGCATGAATGCTTTAATTGTTGATTTTAGCCTTTTTTCTATTAGAAAAATAACCCCACATGGCAAACCCATGTGCACCTCCATACCACATGTGCATCTCCAATAATAGCAAAGCTAATATATAGAGATACAAACTCTTTAGCCTATCTGATGTGGGACTAAACTTTCTAAAGGAAAGGCCAAAACTCCAACAATCCCCCACATATCTCTATATATGGGTATAAGTGTTCCCCACAGTAACTGTCCATCATGCATTAGGAGAGATGTCGCTGACGACTTGAATCTTTCCGCATGGGTCAAAAATTAAACTATAATACAAGAATGGACTAAGCCTTAAATTCTGCATCATAGCTGAAATTCTTTCCACTCACATAATGTAGTTACATGTGCTTCTGGCTACACATTAAAGGCCCTGTGCCAGCCTGGTTTCAGAGTATAATTTTGGGCGTCTACAAGTTTACCCTCAAGAGACGGCCTGATATCTCTTTGTCTATACACTATAGGTGAGTTCATTATAAAGAGACATGGCATGAAGCGCTTTGCGCTTCCCTTGCGATGCTACGCCGCTATGACATGGCTTAAAGCCGAGGTCTTACCCCGTACCGAGAACCTCATCGTAGTGTCATACTACTGTAGCATGAGGCAACCGCCTCTTTGTAGTGCCAAACTACCCAGCATGAAGCCTTAGGCTCCCTTGCGGTGTTACGCCGCAACGATATGGCTTGCAAGGCCGAGGCTTTATCCCTAACCGGGTACCTCACGGTGGTGTCGTGCCACTGTAACTCCTCCTCTTTGTAGTGCTGACTACACCCCTCTTTATTTTTAACATACAGCATTAGTCTAACTGCCTATTTGCGGTGCTATACCGCTGTGACTTGGACTGCAAAGCCGAGGCTTTATCCTATTCCTGGGCAGCACCCCACATATAGGAACCTCATCGTGGAGTCACCCCACTGTAGCATGGAGTTTCACTCCTTATAGTGCTGCTCTACCGTGCTTCCTGTAAAGCACACCAGGCATTCACTCTGCCTGAGAACTCATTAAGGCAATTAAGCCAACCTTCCCACATGAACCGTTTTCCACAGAAAACAACAGTAGACAACAGTGGTTATAGGTCCGTAACCTCTCCATGCCCAACAGAACATGTACCCACCGTTCCTGATATTCTTCCGATTAGTGGTCCTCCCTTGAACTAAAAGCTAGATGCCTAGTAGATAAATCTTTGAACTAATAGCATAAAACTTTATGGTAGGAATACAATAATACAATATCAGAATGCCTTCAAGCCCATTTTATAAGCTGTGTCATTGACCAGCTGGCGCTTGAGGCCCTTGGTGAACGGATCTGCCAGGTTCTCCTGACTCCGAACATCAATCACTGCAATAACACCTCTCTTGATAAGATCGTGTACTGCTCTGTACTTCAACCGCACAGTCCTCTTCTTCCCGTTGAAGAGATCATTTGATGCCACCGCCGCAGTCGTCTGGTTGTCGCAGTATATCGGTATCGCCGGTATTTGTGTCCCAACCAATGTAAGATCATACTTGAGCTCCCAAAGCCATTCTGCTTCCTCGGCTGCGGTATCAAGTGCAAAGAACTCAAATTCCATGGATGACCGCGAGAGCATAGTCTGTTTCTTCGACTTCCACAATATAGCAGCTCCACCCATTGTGAAAATGAATCCACCTGTGGACCTCTCGCTCTCCACCTCTGAGCACCAACTGGCATCACTGAAGCCTTCCACTACCGGCAGATCTCCGCTGTAGTACAGTACATATGTCTGAGTCTTCTTGAGATATCTCATAACCCGTTTTACAGCTTTCCAGTGTTCAGCACCTGGATTGTTCGTAAAACGACTCAGCATCCCCACGGCGAAAGCTATGTCAGGCCTTGTGGCATTAGTAGTACACATCAAACTTCCGATTATGCTTGCATACTCCAGCTGCCTGACGCTTTCTCCTGAATTAGGCTTCAGGTTCAGATCACACCTGTACGACGTATCGATCCCTGGAAGATCCTGATACCCATAACGAGTGATCATTTTCTCAATATAATGAGACTGTGACAGCGCTAGTCTAGTGTCTGTCCGGATGATCTTGATCCCTAAGATCACATCAGCTTCCCCCAAGTCCTTCATACTGAACTTGCTTGAGATGAACTTCTTTGTCTCCGTGACACAGCTAATATCCGTACTTAGGATAAGCATGTCGTCCACGTACAGACAAACGATCACACCTCTTCCATCAGCGAACTTCGTGTAAACATACTTGTCCGTATCGCTGACCATGTAGCCATTTGACCTTATAACTTTGTCAAATTTCTCATGCCACATCTTGGGAGCCTGTTTAAGACCGTACAAGGATTTTACCAACTTGCAGACTTTGTCTTCAAGACCCCTGATGACAAATCCTTCTGGCTGTTGCATGTAAATCTCTTCGATCAGCTCGCCATTTAGAAAAGCCATATTCACATCCATCTGATGTATCACCATCTTATGTATTGCTGCGAGAGCAATCAACATTCTGATGGTGGTCATTCGGGCTACTGGAGCATACGTGTCAAAATAGTCAATCCCCTGCTTCTGAGAAAACCCCTTGGCTACCAACCTAGCCTTGAACTTGTCAATAGTTTCGTCTGCTTTCATCTTCTTCTTGAAGATCCATTTGCATCCGATGGGTTTCGCTCCTTCAGGAAGATC
Organism: Iris pallida; assembly: GCA_029216955.1. Classification (NCBI taxonomy): domain Eukaryota; kingdom Viridiplantae; phylum Streptophyta; class Magnoliopsida; order Asparagales; family Iridaceae; genus Iris; species Iris pallida. The sequence goes on from JANAVB010042545.1 coordinate 59,043, forward strand.
AACCAACACCCAAGTGTTATTTGAGGTGATGGAATCAATTTCATTGTCAATCGCCTCTTTCCAGAAAATCGCGTCTCTGGTCTTCATCGCCTCATCATAGGTAAGCGGATCTACTTCCACATGATAGGTGACAAAGTCACTTCTGAAGTCCTTCGGCCTCCTCATATGCTTAGCTGACGGCTCAGCTTGTTTTGGTTCAACCGTTGTTTCAACAACAACATCTTCTTGGACCACATCTTCATTGAAGACTTCAGTTTCTTTTGCACCCTCATTGTTCTCCGGAACGTCCGCAAGAACAATATTCTTGTACCTTGCAAATTTGTCTTCAAAATATTCTGCGTTGCGAGATTCAATGATATGATTTGACTCAATATCAAGAAATCTCCGAGCATCACTCTTCTCGGCATACCCCAAGAAGATCGTCTTTGTAGTCCTTGTCCCAAGCTTCTGAATCTTTAGATCTGGAAGCTTGACATATGCCAGACACCCCCACACTCAAATGACATTCAAGTTAGGTCTGACCTTGAACCAGAGTTCATGAGGAGTAATGTCAGAAGTTGCATGAGGCACACTATTTAGAATAAAAGTGGCCGTCAACGCAGCTTCTCCCCAGTAGCACTTAGGAAGACCAGCAGTCAACAACATTGAGTTAATCATTTCTGTTAACGTTATGTTCTTCCTCTCTGCTACTGTAACACCCAGTTTTCCAGATGAGGGTAATTTTAAAATTTTGTAATTATAATTATTATTTATTGATAATTATTTCATATTATGATTTTTGGTAATTTTTAATCATTTTAAACTATTTAAAATTATGACTTGTGATTTTGATATTTTACTATTGTTTGGTTTTAATTTCGAGAAATTTGTCACCCCCAGTTTTCAAGAACAAGAGTATTTTTGTCATTTTATATTTTTGAAATATTTTTGAAATTTATTTTATTATTAATGATATTGTTTTGGGGTTATTTGAGTCATGTTCGAATTTCAGCTCAATCCGACTTGAAACGGGGACCCGGGGGTAGTGTTGACTTTAGTGGACCCACACATTAGTTAGCCATGGCCCACATGATAGAAATATTTTAGTTAGAGGTTAGACTAATTATTATGGATAAGGTTAGTGTGATTAGAGACTTTAGAATGACTAATTTAGCCCCAACCAATTAGCCCTTTCCTAATACTAATAGAACAGGTTAGTGGGGGCATTTTGGACCTTACCATAATAGGACAAATAGCCCCATATGGCCAGCCACTATGGGAGAGGATAGGCTCAAGTTCATTTCATTATTCTCATCCACACTCCCTCTCTTGTTCTTCTCCAAATTTCTAGAGAGCAATCCCTAGCAATTTCTCCACCAAATCCTTCCATTTCGCCACCAAATCTTCATCTTTCCTTCTCCATTCTAGCCAAGGAGGAAGCTACCCAAGTTTGGGAGGATTCGGAGCTCGTTCGTGTCCTTTTGGAATCTCTACGTGTCGGTGTTGTTCCGGGAAGGCTTTTCTTCGATTCGATCTACCGAGAGGTATAAATCCCTTCTCCTTTTTATTTCCTCATGCATATAGGTCTATTTTGAACCCATAGAAATGACCCCCATTGTTGTATCTCCATTTGTGTCCATTTTGTGTCCATTTGGAGGTCATAGGAGTGTCCTTTGTGTTGTGGTTGTGTCCATGTGGGAAAATCCCAAATTTGGACACACTATGTGTTGTTGTTATTTTTGAATGAATTATTACATGTTTAATCTCATATTTTTGTATTGGAGATGTGTTCTATAGTGTCTCATATATATATATTAGTGTAGATAGTGAGTTCTTGATATATTATGTTATATACTTGTGTTCTTTTGTCACAAACTACCCAAATTCGTCATAATTTTTATCCACGTTTTTAGTAGCTAGAGCAACTTAGAAATGCCATAACTTTTAGCTCATAACTCCAATTAACCTTCCATTTTTTAAAAGAAGCGTATCGAAGTTAGCTTTCCAAATATATATTTTAATAAGCCAAATTCTTTCTGTAACTTTCTGTAGAATTATTTGAGTGTCAGCTGTACGAAAGACGAACGCGTTTCGGTATTTTCGCGATTCCGGGAGCTTCCGGACACAAAAATGCGATCCGTTTGAAGTTTCGGAAAGCTAACATGAAGTACTACAACATACTTTAATCCTAGAATTTAGTGAATGCCCAATTGGTACAGTATTGGTTTTAAGTAAAAGAGTGACTATACGATATATGCATTTTGTGTAACCTATGAGCCTATGTAGTATGGATATTAAATAAATATAGAGTATGTAATGCATGATATGTTAGATGAATGAAATGATATATATATGATATATATCCTATTTACATTAATGTATATATATGGTTGAATGCAAGCATGTAGGAATGCAATTAATGTAATATATGTAAGCAATGCATAAATGCATGCATGCATGAAAGTATATAATGAATGCTAGATATAAATGTAAGGTATATATGTAATGATAGATATGAATGCATAATATATAAATATTGTAAATGCAATATCAGATTTCATATGTAGACATAGAACCAATACATAGCTGATATTTAGATTGAATGTTAGTTCATTTTAGGTTGTTCGAACACTGAACTATCCATGTAAGCATATATACTTTCCTTTTTCTATTGCCAAGCCAATTTCAGTTTTCAATATAGTGGAATGTCTATGAATGTAATGTTAACCTTCAACCCCTTAATTCGAAATGTTAGTTAATTTCAGTATTAGATAATGCATGAGCTGTATAAATATGGGATGTTGGCTTAATGGCAGATTTCAGATAACATGGTTCATTTTATGTGGTTAGTTACACCAGTTTATGGGATAGCTCACTTTAGTTTATATGTAAATGTGGAACTAAACTGAGAATGAACTTCACCCTCTGCACAAGGACACCCCACTCTATATCAACCACCATGCCATGTAACCCTTCTCTAAATGATTGCTATAAAATATATAGATTTATGTAAAGTATAGATGCATGTTAGTTATAACTTAAATAGTCTCTACTCTAATGTATATAGATGTATACTTGTAGCCATGCATGTTAAGTATAATACATTTGTAATGTAGATGGGTTAGCTTTGTGCCATGTGTAGTGTAAACTCATAACTAGTGTTGATTTCTCTTTTCATGTACACCTCCATGTTTACACACACACACATAGCTTTACATGTTAGTTCCTTCCTCTCTTTTTATATATATATAATGTTGAATATGCATGAATAGGATGTACCTTGATGTGTGGCTTGTGTTCGGCTTGTATAGCCTTATGATTGGTGTGTGCTTGCTAGACTAGGCTTGGTTAGGCCTAGTGAGACTTGTTAGACTTGTTTGGGCTAGGACTTGACCTAGTTTGACTAGTGTGGTTGACTAGAGTTGACCAAGTGTCGACTTTAGCCTAGTTTGACCTAGACAGCATGCAGATGCATTGTACATTTCATATATCACCCTCTGTATACATCTTTACTTGTGTTGCTCTAACTAGGAGTCAGGTACCTCATCTCGGACAGTACATTTACTTCAGACATTCAGATACGAGGCGAGTACATTCTCTGACAGTTTCATACTTGCCTGGATTTACATTCTTGCTCTAGATTACTGTACTTGATACTGACACGATTGTTATCACGGATTGGTACTATAAGGATCTTCTTTTGGGATGTTATCCCCTTGTATTCACTAGATACATATTGTAATGTGCGTTTCACTTCCATATTGTATTTACTGAATACCTATATCCTTGTACACTCATTGTGCATATTGTACTCTCATTATCACATGAGTTCCAGGGATAGACCATTGTACACTATTGTATAACATTGTACAACTATTGTATAACATTGTACACCTATTGTATAATATTGTACATCCATTGTATAACATTGTATACTATTGTGCAAGATAACGTAACTGGAGTGGATCCTTGTGTATTGATTGGGGAGGGAGAGTAGAATTGGTTATGTAATCAAATCCTATTGTACAAGATTGTATAACTATTGTATATTTCTATTGTACACCCACGTACAATGGAGTTACCATTGCATTTTTCTAGACCGTTTACATAACCATATTGTACTCTAAATCACAGTAGGCTTACAGTTCTTACTTATCATATTTAGATATTTATTGTTATCAAATCTCTACTGTTTTTCATACACTTCTTTCTTTCAGCGTTTCATGTACCTTACTCTATTGCATGCTTTATATTTCCTAACATGATATGAACTGCGTGAGATGTTTTGTGCTCGCTCCCGTCCTGACTGGACCTGTTAAAAATTTTACAGAGGATGATGAGGAACCCTGCACCCTTACTTGGAGTTTGCCTAGTTGACACTCGCGACCTGGACCCCTGGGGAGGTTTAGGCAGCTACTCAGGATGATACCTTGTATAGTGTAGATAGCTTAGACTGTTCCTTCTTTTCATGCTTAGCTGTTGTCTTTATTTTCAGAGTTGTATATTTTAGAGATGATGAGACTTGTATTCCATTTCTACTGTACCTCAGTTAAGGATTTCTTATCTATTTCCATCGTGCTACATTCTACCTTAGATTGTGATTGAGTTGTACCTCGGTGTTGGCCTCCTTCTGGAGAGTATATTTTATGTTATGTAGTTATAGTTCATGACCTAGAACAGCGTTCTACCGTCGACACTACGGCGTTGGCTGGGCGTTGTTACGTTCTCGTACCCTCACGGTGGGTGCGGGTCGTGACACGTTTTTAGTGGTGGCCCATGCAGGTCGAGTTTATGTAGTGGTATTCGAACTAGAGTATCACTACATCCTGTAGTAGGATTAGGATATTTTGGAGGTACTCAATCACATTAGGAAAAACTCTTAATTAGATTCATTTTTGTCAAAAATTGTTGCTTATTGACTTTCCTTGAATATAAACTGTCCTCCTTTGAATTTTTCGCTTCATTCTCAGAAATTGCTTCTTGTTTGATCAGTTTTCATGATGGTTATGAAGACACGATCTCATAGCTTCGGTTCGGGGATACTATCGAGAGGCTGGCCACCTCTCGTCCTGTTCATCAGGGCCTCGAGACCGCAGCTTCTGTTGTGCCGACTCAGGTTGGCGTTTCTGCTACATTGGAGGTGCACCTCTATCTGTACAGAGATTTTCTTCCGTCATTTCTGATTTCTCTTAGCATCGGTGATTCATGCAGCATCAGCAGCAGACCAAGGAAAACTAGCAGGGCGAGCTATCGTCAGGACAGTCAAGGATGCACAGACCATTGGAGATCTTGCTGCAAGTTCCGTTCTTCTCAATTCCATTCCCGTAATTGTCTTTTATAATTACCTTGAAATCCGATTCCATCTGTTCCTTGTTGATTGATTAATTTTGTCATATTACTCTTTTGTTGTGTTTGTTTTTTCTGAGAAAATTATATGGGCTAGGTCGCCTAAATCATGGAATCTAGAATCCTCGATAGTCGTGTTAGTTGGCATAGTGAGGACATGTAGTCAGATTTTGGATGTATTCTCGGGTATGGGAATTTAAGGTTTTTGCCGTCGCATGCGGCAGTACGAAAATTTTAAATACCATGAACCTAGAGGTACGTACCTTAGTCAAGGACTCTGTGATTATCGTAGCCTTGCTCACTAGCATGATGAAGACTCTGGACAACATGATTTTGGACAGACGCATATGATTAACAGATTGTATCTTAAGAAGGTTTAAACATCATACCCTTTTGATTGTTATAAATGACTTAGGAGTAGGGATATTTAGTTTTGTAGAGCTTATTCATAGGTAGTTCCTTCATAGTATAATGGTATGATGACTTATAGAGTGTCTGTACCCTAGAGGTGATAGTTAGCATTGGTGTTAGAATAGTAACCCATTGCAGATAATTCTCCTGTTATCTATAATACCAACCAGTTACACATAGGATGTTAGTATGCCTTACATCCTTGATGATTATTACTACTTTTCCTTACCTTTTCCAGTGAGGTACCCATGACCAGAGCCTGCCTTTGAGTATAGTTGTAGTTTCACCTAAGATCGAGAGGTCTATTTGCATAGATAGATTGCAGATGATATTGGCATATGGGATATAGGTTAGTTGGTATCTATAGGCCATTGTTGTATAGGGTTATAAACATGTTGTTTAGCCTATACTTGGTTCAGTTTTCCATTTTAGTTAAGTTTCCTTCGTGTTGAGTTCCTTTGTGTTGATCACCTTTATAGGCAGTGTGCAGACCCTTCACTAGATACCATGTCCCCTTGATTCAGACCATTCATCATTAGCCTAGTTCTAAGCATTGTTTCAGACCCTTATAAGTTTAGTCTGCCTTAACCCTTGGTTGATCAGTCATGTATATATATATATATGATATACTTAGGATATATGTGATAGGTTGTTGTTCTTGAGCATATATATATATGTGGTATTTGGTATTCATGTGCTTAGCTTGTAGGTATTTAGTTATAGGTGACTTGATAGGATTGGGAAGTTAAGAGCTAGTCTATTATAGAGTTTCTCTTTTGCTAAATTCTAGTTGCCAACACCTAAATAGCTAGCATAGGTAAAATCCGAAGAAGTTGACCAGTTGATGACCAAGTACTTGGATGTTGAGAAATTGACTAGTGATTGACCCTTAACTATGTTTGACCTAGAAGGGGGTACGATCATCTTAATTTCGAGGACGAAATTTTATAAGGTGGGTAGGATTGTAACACCCAGTTTTTCAGATAAGGGTAATTTTGAAATTTTGTAATTATAATTATTATTTTTGATAATTATTTCATATTATGATTTTTGGTAATTTTTAATCATTTTTAAACTATTTAAAATTATGACTTGTGATTTTGACATTTTACTATTGTTTGGTTTTAATTTCAAAAAATTTGTCACCCCCAGTTTTCAGGAACATGAGTATTTTTGTCATTTTGTATTTTTGAAATATTTTTAAAATTTATTTTATTATTAATGATATTATTTTGGGGTTATTTGAGTCGGGTTCGAATTTCAGCTCAATCCGACTTGAAACGGGGACCCGGGGGTAGTGTTAACTTTAGTGGACCCACACATTAGTTAGCCATGGCCCACATGATAGAAATATTTTAGTTAGAGGTTAGATTAATTACTATGGATAAGGTTAGTGTGATTAGAGACTTTAAAATGACTAATTTAGTCCCAACCAATTAGCCCTTTCCTAATACTAATAGAATAGGTTAGTGGGGGCATTTTGAACCTTACCATAATAGGACAAATAGCCCCATATGGCCAGCCACTTTGGGAGAGGATAGGCTCAAGTTCATTTCATTATTCTCATCTACACTCTTTCTCTTGTTATTCCCCAAATTTCTAGAGAGCAATTCCTAGCAATTTCTCCACCAAATCCTTCCATTTCGCCACCAAATCTTCTTCTTTCCTTCTCCATTCTAGCCAAGGAGGAAGCTACCCAAGTTTGGGAGGATTCGGAGCTCGTTCGTGTCCTTTTGGAATCTCTACGTGTCGGTGTCGCTCCGGGAAGGCTTTTCTTCGATTCGATCTACCGGGAGGTATAAATCCCTTCTCCTTTTCATTTTCTCATGCATATAGGTCTATTTTGAACCCATAGGAATGACCCCCATGATTGTATCTCCATTTGTGTCCATTTTGTGTCCATTTGGAGGTCATAGGAGTGTCCTTTGTGTTGTGGTTGTGTCCATGTGGGAAAACCCCAAATTTGGACACACTATGTGTTGTTGTTATGTATGAATGAATTATTACATGTTTAATCTCATATTTTTGTATTGGAGATGTGTTCTATAGTATCTCATATATATATATTAGTGTAGAGAGTGAGTTCTTGATATATTATGTTATATACTTGTGTTCTTTTGTCACAAACTACCCAAATTCGTCATAATTTTTATCCACGTTTTTAGTAGCTAGAGCAACTTAGAAATGCCATAACTTTTAGCTCATAACTCCAATTAATCTCCCGTTTTTTTTAAAAGAAGCGTATCGAAGTTAGCTTTCCAAATTTATATTTTAATAAGACAAATTCTTTCTGTAACTTTCTATAGAATTATTTGAGTGTCAGCTGTATGAAAGACGAACGCGTTTCGGTATTTTTGCGATTTCGGGAGCTTCGGACACGAAAATGCGATCCGTTTAAAGTTTCGGAAAGCTAAAATGAAGTACTACAACATACTTTAATCCTAGAATTTAGTGAATGCCCAATTGGTACAGTATTGGTTTTAAGTAAAAGAGTGACTATACGATATATGCATTTTGTGTAACCTATGAGCCTATGTAGTATGGATATTAAATGAATATAGAGTATGTAATGCATGATATGTTAGATGAATGAAATGATATATATATGATATGTATCCTATTTACATTAATGTATATATATAGTTGAATGCAAGCATGTAGGAATGCAATTAATGTAATATATGTAAGCAATGCATAAATGCATGAATGAAAGAATGATATACAATGCATGCATGAAAGTATATAACGAATGCTAGATATAAATGCCAGGTATATATGTAATGATAGATATGAATGCATAATGTATAAATATTGTAAATGCAATATCAAATTTCATATGTAGACATAGAACCAATGCATAGCTGATATTTAGATTGAATGTTAGTTCATTTTAGGTTGTTCGAACTCTGAACTGTCCATGTAAGCATATATACTTTCCTTTTCCTATTGCCAAGCCAATTTCAGTTTTCAATATAGTGGAATGTCTATGAATGTAATGTTAACCTTCAACCCCTTAATTCGAAATGTTAGTTAATTTCAGTATTAGACAATGCATTAGCTGTATGCATATGGGATGTTGGCTTAATGGCAAATTTCAGATAACATGGTTCATTTTATGTGGTGAGTTACACCAGTTTATGGGATAGCTCACTTTAGTTTATATGTAAATGTGGAACTAAACTGAGAATGAACTTCACCCTCTGCACAAGGACAACCCACTCTATATCAACCACCATGCCATGTAACCCTTCTCTAAATGATTGCTATAAAATATATAGATTTATGTAAAGTATAGATGCATGTTAGTTATAACTTAAATAGTCTCTACTCTAATGTATATAGATGTATACTTGTAGCCATGCATGTTAAGTATAATACATGTGTAATGTAGATGGGTTAGCTTTGTGCCATGTATAGTGTAAACTCATAACTAGTGTTGATTTCTCTTTTCATGTACACCTCCATGTTCACACACACACATAGCTTTACATGTTAGTTCCTTCCTCTTTTTTTTATATATATAATGTTGAATATGCATGAATAGGATGTGCCTTGATGTGTGGCTTGTGTTTGGCTTGTATAGTCTTGTGATTGGTGTGTGCTTGCTAGACTAGGCTTGGTTAGGCCTAGTAAGACTTGTTTGGGCTAGGACTTGACCTAGTTTGACTAGTATGGTTGACTAGAGTTGACCAAGTGTCGACTTTAGCCTAGTTTGACCTAGACAACATGCAGATGCATTGTACATTTCATATATCACCCTCTGTATACATCTTGACTTGTGTTGCTCTAACTAGGAGTCAGGTACCTCATCTCGGACAGTACATTTACTTCAGACATTTAGATATGAGGCGAGTACATTCTCTGACCGTTTTATACTTGCCTGGATTTACATTCTTGCTCTAGATTACTGTACTTGATGCTGACACGATTGTTATCACGGATTGGTACTATAAGGATCTTCTTTTGGGATGTTATCCCCTTGTATTCACTAGATACATATTGTGATGTGCGTTTCACTTCCATATTGTATTTACTGAATACCTATATCCTTGTACACTTATTGTGCATATTGTACTCTCATTATCACATGAGTTCCAGGGATAGACTATTGTATACTATTGTATAACATTGTACAACTATTGTATAACATTGTACACCTATTGTATAATATTGTACATCCATTGTATAACATTGTACACTATTGTGCAAGATAACGTAACTGGAGTGGATCCTTGTGTATTGATTGGGGAGGGGGAGTAGAATTGGTTATGTAATCAAATCCTATTGTACAAGATTGTATAACTATTGTATATGTCTATTGTACACCCACGTACAATGGAGTTACCATTGTATTTTTCTAGACCGTTTACATAACCATATTGTACTCTAAATCATAGTAGGCTTACAGTTCTTACTTATCATATTTAGATATTTCCTGTTATCAAATCTCTACTATTTTTCATACACTTCTTTCTTTCAGCGTTTCATGTACCTTACTCTATTACATGCTTTATATTTCCTAACATGATATGAACTGCGTGAGATGTTTTGTGCTCGCTCCCATCCTGACTAGACCTGTTGAAAATTTTACAGAGGATGATGAGGAACCCTGCACCCTTACTTGGAGTTTGCCTAGTTGACACTCGCGACCTGGACCCCTGGGGAGGTTCAGGCAGCTGCTCAGGATAATACCTTGTATAGTGTAGATAGCTTAGACTGTTCCTTCTTTTCATGCTTAGCTGTTGTCTTTATTTTCAGAGTTGTATATTTTAGAGATGATGAGACTTGTATTCCATTTTTGCTGTACCTCAGTTGAAAATTTCTTATCTATTTTCATCGTGCTACATTCTACCTTAGATTGTGATTGAGTTATACCTCGGTATTGGCCTCCTTCTGGAGAGTATATTTCATGTTATGTAGTAATAGTTCATGACCTAGAACAGCGTTCTACCGCCGACACTGCGGCGTAGGCTGGGCGTTGTTACGTTCTCGTACCCTCACAGTGGGTGCGGGTCGTGACAGCTACTCCGTTTGATTGAGGAGAGTACGGAGCCGTTGTCTCATTGACAATTCCATGTTCTTTGCAGAACGATGCGAATTCATGAGACCTGAACTTCCCACCTCGATCACTTCTTATCCTTTTGAGTTGTTGTCCAGTCTGCCGCTCAGCTTCGGCTCTGAACTCCTTGAACTTCTTGAATGCTTCGTCTTTAGCCTTCAGCAAGTAGACGAACGCATACTTTGAGAAGTCATCGATGAAGGTTATGAAATACTTCATCTCGGCCTTTGTAGAGAACTGTTTGAAATCACAGATATCGGAGTGTACCAACTCCAGAAGATCTGTACTTCGATTATCCCGAGGAAAGGGTTTCCTTGTGATCTTTGTTTGAGCACAAACTTCACATTTCTCTACCTTACCCCCACACTTGGAGATAAGTCCTAGACTAGACATTCTGTTTATTCATTTATAATGAACATGTCCTAGCCTATTATGCCACAACTCAAGAGTATAAGCAGAATGAGTGACTTCATTAATTACATTAATTACATTGGACTGATTTACAAGCTGAATCTTGAACATTCCTTCGGTATAAAAAGCTTTCCCGAAATATGTTTCCTCGATAGACATCACCATCTGGCCAGCATTGATGTCCATCCTGAGGCCTGCGTTGCAGAGTAGGCCTCCTGAGATCAGGTTCTTGGCGATAGCAGGTACGTGCTTCACGCCTTGAAGTGTCAGAGACTTCCCCGAAGTCAGCTTCAACACCACCGTCCCGATCCCGAGCACTTCAGCTTGTGCCTGGTTCGCCATCATAACTACTTCAGAAGTAGGTGTATAGGTGGTGAACCACTCCTTACTGGAGCAGACATGGCAGAAGGCTCCAGTGTCTATCCACCAGTCAGAGTCAGACCTTACTGCATCAACCTGTGCAATCATAGCAACTACGTCAGTGATCATAGATACCTTACTAGGCTCTCCTTGCTCTGATTGCTTGGTCTTTGCTTTGCACTCATTCTTAAAGTGGCCCTTCTTGCCACACTTGAAGCAAGGCATCAGAGACTTTGGCTTCTTTTTCTTGATAGAAGTTCCCTTAACCTTCAGATTGTCAGGGTCCTTCTTCTTGCTGTGGAAAGCCGCCTGCTTTCCCCTTGGTTCCTTGGACTGAACCAGATTGGCGTTAGCCAATTGCTTGGACAGTGTGTCCACCTTCAGTTGAGCCCGCATCTGGTCCTCAACATATATTTCCTGCAAGAGATCTTCAAGGCTGATCTCAAGCTTATTCCTATGCATGTTTGCATAGAACTTGCTCCACCCAACGGGGAGCTTTGAGACAATCCCTCCAACAACGAACTTGTCAGGGAGGGGCATCGCCTCGTCTTGCAACTTCTGTCGTAGCTTCAGAAATTCTTTAACCTGCGGCAGCATGGACTTCTCGTCCTCAAAGAGCCATTTGTGATATTTTTCAACCACAAATATCTTGCTCCTGTTCTTGTCTTCTTCGTAGAGTTTTTCTAGAGACTCCTATATGTCTCTAGCGATATTCTTCTTAGAATAGGATTCTGCAAGGGAATCCTCCGTAGCATTCAGGATAAGCAGCCTGCAAATGCTATTCTTCCTTCTCCACTTGGCCTGAAGTTTAGTAGCCGCAGAGATTGCGGCAGCAGACCCAGTATCTGGAATGGTAGGTTCCTCTTCAAGAAGCACGTGATCCACGTCTCTGAGTTGAAGAGTGAGAAAAACCTTCCTCTTCCAGACTTGATAATGCTCTCCATCAAACTTTTCTAACTTGCAAAAGTCAGTATGGAGGAGTGAAGCATTAATGTTTTCCATCGTAGCAATAAAGCTTTGAGATTGTTAGTGCCGGGACACAATTTTTCGATGGAAAACAGAGAAAATGAAACAATTGTGAAAACAATGTTCCAACGCAACACTTCTAGGAAGGTTGCGTGAGTAAAATGAAGATCTAAAAAGATCTCGTTTAAAGTATTACGAGAATCTAAAAAGATTTCGTAATCCACAGCAACGTATAATATACGAGAATCTAAACAGATTTCGTAATCACAGCAGCGAAGAAGATGACAGGCGAAATGTGGAAGATAGCCTGCTGGGGTGAATGATCACCGTTGCTCAAAGCTTTATTCGCCCTACACGAACAGCTTCCAGGAACCAGCAAGTTCGTCGGAGAACTTGGAACACTCCTGCTCTTCTGACTCCTCGAACGGACACGAACTCCCGTGCAAGAGCAACGCTGGTACGGCGCCTTTCCTCTCTCTCTCTCGAAGGCTGCAGATCAGAACTGTGTTAAAGAACACGTCTGAATTCTCTGTTTACTTGTGCTAAAGAATACTTCGTAAACTTTCTGATGGCTTCTCTTTCTATTCTGTAATGAGCCTTGAGAGAGAGGATGCCTTATATAGGCCCTGCAGCAACTGGTCGGTTGCCACAAAGTTAAGGACGTGGTAATAACCACCCCGAACATGTAGCAACCGCCCAGAACATGCAAACGCGCGTTCTGCTGCCAACTGCGCACACACCCAGCGCTCCTTGCACTCTGCGCGACAGAGCGCGCACTGAACTGCGCACACTGTGCGTACTGCACGCACTGCGCACACTGCGCACGCAGCGCAACCAGCGCAACCCGAGCAACCCGCGCAACCCTGCGCATTCTCAGCGCACCCAAGTGCAACCTGAGCACAACCTGGGCGCGCAACTGGGCACGCGCAACGTGGCTGCGCAAGTGGCTCGCGCAACGAGCGCAACTAAAGCGCACTATGCGCCTAACGACGATGCTGACGTGCTAAGTGCGCCAACAAAATGACACATTACGTCTCATGAGCCCATGAGCCCGAGTCCGAGTCGCTAAGCCCCTACGGGGCTTAGCTCCCATGGAAATGAATTTCCCAAGAGCAAAAAGCATGAATGCTTTAATTGCTGATTTTAGCCTTTTTCCCATTAGAAAAATAACCCCACATGGCAAACTCATGTGCACCTCCACACCACATGTGCATCTCCAATAATAGCAAAGCTAATATATAGAGATACAAACTCTTTGGCCTATCCGATGTGGGACTAAACTTTCTAAAGGAAAGGCCAAAACTCCAACATTAAATACTAGTTTGAATATTTTTATTTTAAATATTTACTAATGGCATGGTTAGTAAATATATAGAAAAGGATGGAGTGGGAATATTTTAGAGTATTTAGGCATTTAAGTCATGGTTTAATTTTAGTCATTTTGGTCATGGCTAATTAAGAACCTTCCCCCGACTAACCTTGTAACTAACTCCCTAGCCTTGTAACTACCCCCAAATAACTCTAACTACATAGTATCTAGAGCCTTCTCTTCGCAATCTATAAGGGAATTGATAAAGGCACTTCACAATTTGATCGGGGCTAGCCCATTTGTATGTTTGTGTTATTTACAAGTTTGCCATTGAAAAAATTTATTAGGGCTAGCCCATTGGGGAGTATAAAAGTCAATTGTTTTATTTCTCTTCTCTTTCTCTTCTTCCTCTCAAATTTTCTTCTAATCTCAAATTTTCTTCTAAACCCTAGATTGAGATTCCTCTTGTCCCTACAAAAATCTTCCTGTTTTGTAACCCTAGATTGAGATTCATCCCGCATGCTGTCACACGCGCGCGCGCGCGCGAAAAAAGATTGGAAGACCTGATTGTATGTGGACTGCCCAGTTTCCTGGCAGTCCACATACATATGTGGACTGCCAGGAAACTGGGCAGTCCATCACAGAACTTGCTGTGAGCATGGACTGTCTAGGAACTGGGCAGTCCACATACAAACAAGGACTGCCCAATTTTCTGGCAGTCCAACAAACTGAATGGACTGTCAGAAAAATGGGCAGTACTTTGTTTCACATGTTGTGACTTAGGACTGCCCAGTTTTCTGGCAGTCCATTAAGTTTGTAGGACTGCCAGAAAATTAGGCAGTCCTGTTCGACGCACAGTTTTCTCGTTCCTGCATACTTGTGTTTAATTTAAATGGGTAATTTTTCACTCCGAATGTAGTTTAATTCAAATGGGCTACAGACAATTGAAATAAACAATATAATGGATGCTTGAATTTTTCAATTTAATTTCTAGGATTTTGGAAACAAATAGAGAAAGAATTTGGGTGCCATCGATCTTCTTGAGAAGGAAATTTGGAAGAGAAGAGGAAGAAGAAGAGAACATTTCTAGGTGGAAGAAATTTCTAGGAATTTCAAATTATCTTCTTGCTTGGGGATGGAGAAATGGTGGAGGAGAAGAGGAAGAAGAAGAAGAGAGGAATTAGGGTTTAGGAAGAGAGAAAAAATTTTGCAAATGAGAGAAAAATTTTGGGTTTAGGGAAATTTTACTTTGGGACAGCCCAAAATCAAAAAAATGGGCTGTCCTGAGTAAAACACAAAAAAAATTGGGCTAGCCCCGATCAAAAAATGAAGTGCCTTTATCAATTCCCATCTATAAATACTTGCATTTTTCCATTCATTCTCATCATTCTGCAAATCCGTTTCAAAACCCATTGGCCCGACCCATTCATTCTTCAATGTATTAAAACCATCTCTGTGAATTTCTCCTTCGCACATGGACTAGGTTCTCAGAGCAGGGGCTCGCAGTCGCCATGGCAGATTTTCTCCCACGTTGACAAGCACGACGAGGTCTGTTCATCTCCGGCAACCGAGCAGTGGCGGAGCCCTGCCGAGTCTCTTCCACCAGCATCGACGATTTCCTCCTCGCAGCGTCGACGATCTTCTCCGAGTTGAATGCACCGACGAACTTCAAGATTGCTGACAGATCCATCACGACGATGAGCTTCTTTGCGGCATCACCATTCTTCGACGAACAACAACAACAAAGCAAGGTGCAGGCGATCGTGGATCTCCGGGAGTTCTCCGACGATCTCCTACATATTGTGTCGCTGAGCTTTTCCAGCGGAGTACATCAAATTTGAGGTCAGTTTCAGCGAGTATTTCTTGTTCTCCTCTGCAATTGATTCAGTTTCATTCCATTACGATTTAATCGAATGAGCAATCGGGAGTTTTAATTTTGAATTTCTCTTGATCAATTTTCTGGTTTGATCTTGATCAATCTCGTTCTAAATCGGTCCATCAATTTTGGTTAGAAATTAAATCTAATCCTCCATTTTTCTTCTCTTATCGTAAGCACCAGGTGTTCAAAGAATGGCCTCTGAGGAAGTCTAGATCAGAATTGACATGAAAACAACTATATCCGATACAGTGAACCTTGGCTTCCTATTCCTTACTCAAATGCTGGTGTGATATGGAGTATTTTATGTCGATACTCATGTATGCAATGGTTTCTTATTCTGGATAATAGTTGGTGTCTAAGCAAGCCTAGTATCAGAGCCATAGCTTGACATATGAAGGCAATGTCTATACATCAACACGTGTACATGTCGTGTCGACTTTGAGTCAGAACTTGGATGGACACGTGCGATGTGTAGTACGTGTCAGTAACCAGCAATGCTGCGTTGCTGTGAACATGGGGTGGAACCGTGGAAATTGATTCAAAATTGAATCAATGGGCTCGGTTGTCTGGGCTGGTGCTAAGGGCTGGATAGGGTTTGGGCCTGGGTGTGGGCCAGAGGCATCAATCAATAAATAGAATTTTAGTTTGCGCCTGTTTGAGTTGGATTGGGCCTTGTATTAATATTTGGGCTTATATGATTCAGTTTGGTCTGGATCACGCTTTAAAAGATTATATTGTTGAGAATCGGTGTTGGTTTTGGGCTGGAAGAATATTGGATTTAACGGATTTGGGCTCACTGATTGGGCTTTAGTTTTAGGCCTTAACTAGTTTTGGCTTTTATTGGAAATAGTATATTGGGCTTAGTAAAAAATGGAAGAAAATTGAAATTGGGCCAAGGCTCTATTGAAAAATGATTTGGGTTTCAGTTAGGATTAGAATGGACCTAGTTTAATATGAGGGGTTTTATTTAGCAATTTAACCTAACGGTAGAATCTTGTATTTTGGTTAGGTTTGGACTAGACCGCAACTCCAGCAGCTTTGGGCCCGAGGCAAGTACTTTGTATATATATTTCTCCATACTTAATAAATGCAAGTTCTTTATTGTATGGTCTGATTGCATATTGCATAGTGAGACACGAATCTAAAACGATGAGATTCTTGTACTTGACTCTGCATCCATGATATGTATCTAATTCTGAATCTGATTCTGACTCTGATTTCTAAACCTTGGAGAGGGAAAATGTTAAGTAGATACGTGGCTAAACCAATTGTACGAATCATAGTTCGAGATGCACTGCACGTATGCTTGAACCCGACTAAGTCTGATCTAACCTTAGTCGGCCACATATTGAAAACAACATTTCAAAACACGTAGAAATTAGCATCTATTATTGTTCATAGTCTGTTTCTCTTGATATTTGTATTGCAGATTGTGTTAGTATTTCAATTGTACCTTGGTTTATAGTTATGTTTATTATCGTTCTCATGGTTTATAGTATTGTAGGCCGCATTCCATTACCGTATTCAGTTACTTTGTTTGGTTCAATTTTCTATATTCTTTTTGCTTTATTTTGTATGGTGCGGCATTTATACGGGAATGTACTTTGCTCTTTTTTTATTGGATCGTTGTCTACCAGGTGATGACAGACTAGTATAGAGGGTTGCTTTGGAGGACTTAAAGTTAGAGTTAGCTTAGATTATTGATGTATTATTCATGTTGTATATTATTTCGAAGATTTATCGGATTTGTCTCCGGGATGAGATGGACATGTATTATGTACAAAAGGACTATTAGTGGACTGTGGTGGTCGCGTGCGTGGGTGGAAAGTATAATTTTTCTTGCTTTAGTTTCATGATTGACATGATTTACGATTCCTGAGATTGATAATGATTATCGAGTGTTCGCCATCGAAATTATTTGGGGTGAAAGAGTGCTTGGGATTATAAGTATCTTTCAAGGAGGATGGGGTTAGAAGAGATAGTATGAAACAAGACTCCTTTCCTTTCCTTTATATAATACGATTTTGAACAGTTGTAGGAGTTTAAAAATCAATGGGCGCCCCTCTCATCAAAGCTCCAGCATCAATTGGCGCCAGGTCACTAAGTTGCGCCAGTCTTAGGTTGCACCTAAGCCAGGGTGCGCGAGCTCCACGTGGCAAGCATCCTCGAGAAGCTGTAATGGCTGCCATAATTACTGACAGCTCTGACATCTCGTTAGTCGAAGAAAATTCATACGAATTTCGTGCAACGCGGCACTCGAGGAGATTTTGTCAGCATGCAATTAATGTTGACAGCTAGCTTGCGCAAGTTATCAAGAAGCACGAGAATCAATTGTCAAAACATAAAAGACCCAGTCAAATGCGCCAAATGTCAAGTTGTGCGCTTGCGCCACCCAGTGTTGGCGCCACCCGATTAATTTTTTGTTCAGAAGCGGAATGATGTGGCGCGCATGCCACTAATCTCGAAGAACGTGTCCACTACACTGCCCACGACCACAGGCATATCACTCAAACGATGCCATGCGTCCCCAACAGTTCAATTAATCGTTCGTGGAACTGGATAGAAGGCGCACAACCTGAAGTGCGCGCAACTCAGAAAACAGTTATTTCATGACTCTATAAATAGAGTTTCAAATCAGTACTAAAGCATCACTAATGATCATAATCTACTGACAAAGTGCTGTTGCATTCTCCAGAGGCTTGTGTCTTCGATATCATTGTCCAAGGGACAAAGTGATCATCTTCTGATCAGATTCCTACAGTTGTACTTCAAATCAATTGTACTCTTGTACTATTTTTTTAGTTTTAATCAAACTTTTGTCTTTGCAAACAAAATGGCGACTCTGCTGGGGACGACTTTCTCCTCCGACGAGAAAGTGACAACTCAATGTGATACCGCGTCGATCGGCAAGATGTAGAAGACTTTGGTCATCCAAGTTGACCAAACCGCTTACGAAACAATGATTAGTGCTAGGGTATTAGGCGTACCTCAGTTGCTGTCAAGAGCAAGGCGCACACTGTATGGACTCCTAAGTCCTCTGCAGTACCAACTACTGCTTCTGCGCAGCCTGCGCTTATTGTCTCTCTGTCGGCCACTGCTTCTGCTCAACCTGCGCCTATTATCTCTTTGCCAGCCACTGTCTCTGCGCAACCTGCGCCTACTGCCTCTTTGGCTCTGAACAAAGGGAAATGACTTTTGGCTACTTCCTCCTCTTCTCCAGTTCTGAATTTTGAGAAGAATCTATCTAGCGGGAATGCTAAACAGAACAAAAGAAAGCGCCCTTTGGCCTTTCTTCAACCTGCGCAACCTGCGCCTGTGGCATCTCAGCCACAGAACAAAGGAAAGCGCCCTTTGGCCTTTCTTTAACCTGCGCAACTTGCGCATGTGGCATTACATCTACAAAACAAAGGGAAGCGCTATTTAGTTACTCCCTCTCTTTCCCCAAATATGAACTTGGCAAAGAATACATCTATTCCTATTTTGTCACAGAACAAAGGAAAGCGCCCTTTGGCCTTTCCTTATTTCTCCCCGGTTCTTGACTCATCGAAACACAACTATGGTTGCGCCCTCGCGCCAATCAGTGTACAAGTTCTTTTAGGCAGAAATCTTACTCTTCTTGGCAGAAACAATCAAATCTCTGCTAAGAAAGTGAATTCTGTCCAAACTGAACTTTCTGTCACCCAGTTGCACCAGGCCAAGCGCACAGAAACAGGTTGTGCAGCACAAAAAGGGATTCTGCCTACTCCCAAGAATGCAATTCAAGATCTTCCAAACCTGCGCATCTCAAGATCCAAGCAAGGCAAACTGCTAGTATCTCAGACATATATACAAGTGTCACACATTTCCGACTTGCGCACCTCTCTCAACAGGCGCCAGCAAGTATCAACTTCAGCAAAACATAAATAGCATGCGCCAGTGGCTAACTTGCCCAAAGACAGACTTCTAAAGTCAAGAACTCTCTTACATATGCTAATCAACTTAGCACTTCCTTGTACACTCAGGGAATAAGACATCTCAAGAATCGGAATCATGTTCCTAACATCGTTAAAGAATATGTTCCTCCGACTTCTTCTCGTCCTGTTGTTGTAACCGATCTCCGTGAACTTCTTGAACAGAAGTGAAAGATCACAAATCCGTCTCATCTATCTGTAATACAGCCATAAGAACACCACTGTAATCATCACCATGAGGTGGTTACCAATGTTATTGTCAATCAGCTAAACGGTATGTCTTCGACCGTCTGGATTACTCTCAGGTTCCTCAACCAACGATAGTAGATGAAGACGAATTGTTGTACGCCTCTGTCAACATGACGTCTCGAAACACTGGACGTGGAAAGCGTCCGAGACGTATTGCATCTCGCAATCCTAGTCAACAATACTTAGAACGGATTCGTGAGTCCGACGAAGGAATATACCGACACACCAGATCAAGCCGAGACACAATCGGTCAAAGAAATCTTCCTTCCGACCAAGAAACAATCGGTCAAAGGAATCTTCCTTCTGACCAAGATACAATCGGTCAAAGGAATCTTTCTGATTCCAACCAAGATGCCTTCAGTCAAAGGGATCTCCCCATCACTTATCCTAGAGGTAGTTCCTTGTACGACTTTGATGACGATAGTAAAAGTTCTGAACGAACTATCTTTTCTATTAGCTCGTCTTCGATAACTAGAGAAGTGACTGCTTATGTCGTCACAGAAGATCAAGATACTTTCAGTTCTAACAGTCAAGAGCAGAGAATTGTTGCTTTGCAGGCTAGTTTGAAGAGCATGGTTGAGATGATGACAGGCATGCATGTTGTGATTATGACACAACATACGGTTCAACCGGTTGTGAATCTGATTTCGACCCACGAACCTATAACAACATCAGCTCTGTCAACATTGGTCTGGGGGTACAGTCTCCTCACACCGCTTCCATACCTGTGCAGGCTATTCTAAGTCAATCTGGTGCTGGGGTGGTTCTTATCATGAAGTACCTCCTCCCAACATATCAAATCAGTCCACTGCTCGACAATTATCGGGAGATACTAATGAGGCCGTAAAACTTTTACGTACTCAATTTAAAGCCTTCAAGCAGAAAGACGGCTTACAGAAGCTTGGGATCAAGCAGCCTTATCCTATAGAGTAGAAGGAAGTTCAATTTCCTTCCAAATATAAACCCCCTACTATTATGATATTTGATGGCAGCACATCTCCAAGTCAGTACCTCAATCACTTTGAGGTAATGATTGATCAACTACAGCCAAACGATGCTCTACTCACTAGGGTGTTCATCGGATGTTTAGCAGGTACAGCTTACGACTGGTACCACAGTTTGCCAGATGGTTGTATAACCTCTTTCTCCGGATTCAAACAAATGTTCCTGGAAAGATTTTATGAGGAAACAAACGACATGACTATGTCTGCTCTCATCAAAATTAAACAGCGACATAATGAAACAACTGAAGGGTTCATTGAACGATTCTGCCGTGAGGCACTCAAAATGCCTCTCGGAACTCCAGATGCTTTGACTATATACACTTGCAAATCAAACCTGTTGCCTATAATCAGCATGTGCACTGGATCGACGCAGTTCCAGGATTGGCCTTCATTCATAGTGAATGCTAAAGCAGTAGAGGAAAGTGCTGATAAGTTTAAATAATTAGGTATTCAGATGCCTAATCTTGTCAGAGATAAACATGCTACATCAAATAGCGGTAGCCGTCAGAACAACCGCAAGGGTAAGGAGACTTTGGCTATCAATGTCAAAGGTAATGAAACTCTAGCCGTCAATATAGGTCAATCAACACCTACTCCAACGGCACCACCACAGAGGGCACCACGTCCGAAAGAAGAATACTCCTTTGATGAAGATGATGTCATGAGTATCTTTGATTGCATGATCAAGAGCAATAAACTTCAGTTGTCGTATGCAAAACGGCCAGAGGAAGTAGGTAAAACTGACCACCCTAAATATTGTGTTTATCACAGGTTTATTGGACATCCGACTCGAGCATGCTACATACTTAAAGGCAAGATCCAGGAGATGGTTAATTCTGGTGCAATCACTCTCCAACAAGACGAAAAGACTGTAACGGCTAACGTCGTCTCTCTACAGTTTGGCAATTTTTATGCTCAACTTGTGCAGGACGGCGTTGTTCCCATCCCGAGAACCACTTTAGAGATTGTTAATCTCCCACTTGTACGAACTGATGGTCTTGTTCCTCTGTCTACTGATAAGGGAAAAATTATGTGGATCCATCCTGATTTGGTGGCTGACTTTGAAGCACCTTCTTCATCCATAAAGTCCAAAAAATAGCCAAATACAAGTCATGTCACATGACTTCATTGGGTGAACATTGTCTTCCACCTTTAGCTGTTGCCTTCACCTCGGTGGCAGATGATTCTTCTTCTTCTTCTTCTTCTGAAAAAATGCTGCCAAAGCTAGAGGCCAATTACCAACCAGCATTCCATCTATATAGTCAACAATCCCGTGAACTCATGACGAAGATGGAATATGATCTACAAAAAGCTCCCGGCCTGAATCATGGAAAAGGATCTCATGTACCTCTTTCTCTATGCCTTTCACACAACCAATCTCATGTCGGTTTGGGTTTCTGGACAGACTCTTCATCTTGCCAAAGGAAGCCTTCCAAAAGCAAGATCTGAACAAAGAGTTGCAATATGGTGTCCTTCAAACCTGTATCCAAAGAAGAAGCCTTAACTGGTACAAGATCTGGAAGACTTTACCTGAGAGACTATTCAGAAGGTCAAGAGAGCCCTGCTCCAGCTCCGAAGGCTCCTCCAGCATCATCTTCTCCTATTGTCAGTGTTCCATCGATTTCATCACCTCTAGTGGAACCAACTCATCCCAATCCGATGGCGGCCGACAAAAGAAAACAACATGTCTGCTTCGATAAAGTACTAAAGAAGACTCCAACTTTGGGATTCGAGAAGCCGTATAACTTTGATATACTGGCTCAGCTGGCTAATACCCCGGCAAGGTTATCAATCTTTGAGCTACTGTGTCTCTCGAAGGAAACTCGAAAAACATTGAGTGAAGCTTTGATACAAGCTGATACTTGTCTAACACTACTCAAGAAGCTAGAAGAGGAGCCTGTGACCTGCTTTCATTGTCATAGTGTGATGGAGCTGATGTCCAACATCACCTTTGCACAAGATGATATGCTGCTGGAAGATAAACGTCATGACCGACCCCTCTACTTCACGGGATATGTCGATACCATGAAAGTTGATTACATTACCCTGGGTCTGCACTCAGCATCATGCCAAAGACTCTACTGGATGCATTAAAGATTCCTGTACATAATATTTCCACAACTATCACAACAATCTTGGGATTTAATTCTGAAAGAAGTGAACTCCTGGGGAAGATTCGCCTGAAAGTTTAAATCGGCAATCTTCATACAAAGGTTACCTTCTACGTAATCGATAATCACGGCTCCTATAATGTTTTGCTGGATAGACGATTTCTGCATGAGCATAACATTGTACCATCCACTCTCCACAAATACTTCAAATATGTGGACGTCAATGGAGAAGTCCTAAAGAAAGTAGCTGATCTAAATCCTTTCAGGGGCATCGAAGCATATTGTACTGATTCTCGGATGTACAAGGAAGAGTTCATGAAGGTTGTACTGGCGATGGATAGTGAGGAAGATCCTCAGATGATGTTCTCATAATCCCAGTCAAAGGACATACTACTCGTCCATATTCTTCTCAGACATTGACTATCCATCTTTTTCTTTCATAACAAACAGCCTCCTGCTGGAAAGATGGAACAGAGGGAGCTCACCTCTTCTGAGCCTCTTATTATCGACCTTCGTCGTAACCAACCTCCTACTTCTCCGTCTCCTCCTCTGGTTATCAACCTTACTAAGCCTTCTGCTAAGGCCAAGAACCCTGTTGTAAATAATGATGTACAAATCAATAAATTACCATCTCCTTTAAAGTATACTAATGTCTTTTATTATACTCGATGTTACTTAGAAATGCTAGATAACTTCGAACCACTTACAATAGGAGCAGTTCAACCTCTCCAAGACGAAATATTGCTCGAACCAGTGCAAGACTCCTTCTTCTTAGTTCCTTCTAGGAAGAAAGATGAATTTTCTATACTTTTTAGTAAAGGAACAGAGCAGAAGACTATGCCCGATAGCGAGGATGAAAATGACGATAATGGGAGACTTCAACTACTCGTTATAGTCAACAATCAAAATATATCATTCAAAAGATGGGCTACAATTTTAAAGTTGGTCTCAATGGTGGTAAAGGAAGGCAAACTCCTATTCGTATCCCTGCTCCAAAAGGAAAGTCACAGCAATATTACGGCAAAACGAAGTGTGGATTGGGTTATACCTCGTCGATTCCGACCCCAGATGTCTCTGAATCCGATAAAGAGGAGCGATCTTACTCTTCTGATTCTGTTTCATTGGATTCTAATACCAGTGTAGGCCACGTCTATCGGGTGACACTATCTTCCAATATGGTGTCTGCTGAATTCTCAGAAGACGATGATGACTTTACTGAAGCTACTAAAGCAGATCCGTGGGAACAAAGGATAGACACTCAATGGGAACTTCGCTTTGAGCAACGAGAACCCCCTACTGAAGATCAATTAATTTAGATTGATGTTGGAGAAGAAGGCTCGCCAAGACCTATCTTCATCAGCAAGAGTCTCCCAGAAGCGGATAAACAAGAATTAAATCAGCTTATTCGGGAATACAATGACGTCTTTGCCTGGAGTTATGAGGATATGCCGGGACTGGATCGTCAGATTGTTACCCACAGGCTCAACATCTTGCCCAATGCAAAGCCAGTCAAACAATAACAGCGTCAATTCTGACCTGATATGATGGATGCCATAGAAACTGAAGTCAAGAAACTTATCTCTTGTGGTTTTGTCAGAGAAGAACAACATCCTGACTGGGTGGCCAATGTTGTCCCAATTATGAAGAAAACGGAGAAGGTCAGAGTCTGTATTGACTTTAGAGATCTCAACGATGCTTGTCCCAAGGATGAGTTTTCTCTTTCGATCACTGATGTCATGATCGACAATACTTGTGGATTCGAACGAATGTCTTTTATGGATGGATTCTCAGGATACAATCAAATCAAGATGCATCCAGAAGATAAAAAAATATACATCTTTTCTCACTCCTCTCGGAGTCTGCTGTTACACTGTCATGCCGTTCGCTCTTAAGAACGCCGGAGCCACCTATCAGCGGGCTATGAGTACCATCTTTCGTGATCATTTGCGGAAGACAGTTGAATGCTACGTAGATGATATTGTTGTCAAAAGTCGTCTAAAGGAAGACCACATCTAAGACTTGAGAACTATTTTCGATCTAATGCGCCAACATCAACTCAAGATGAATTCCACCAAGTCATTCCTGGGAGTCTCTAGTGGCAAATTTATCGGATTCGTTATTACCTCTAAAGGTATACACGTTGACCCTGAGAAAATTAAAGCCATTTAAGAGATGCGTCCTCCACACAACCTAAAAAAGCTACGAGGATTCCAGGGACGGCTTGCATACATCAGAAGATTTATCTCAAATCTCTTTGGACGCTGTAGACCGTTCACTCAACTCATGAAGAAAGATGTGTCTTTTATTTGGACTAAAAAATACCAGCAAGCATTTGAAGACATAAAGCAGTACTTGATGAACCCTCCAATTCTAGTGCCTCCGGTCTTAGGAATACCCTTCCTGATGTATGTTCGAGCAATGGATCATTCATTGAGTGCCTTACTAGCTCAGAAGAACAAAGAAGGTCATAAGCAAGCTATCTATTATCTCAGCCGTACAATGATCGTAAACATCGATACATCCCAGTGGAAAAAGAGTATCCAGCTTTGATATTTGCTGTTCAGAAAATCAGACATTATATCACAGGCCAGACTATTCATGTTATCTCCAGAGTTAACCCTCTTCGGGTCTTGATGAAGAAGCCCAGTATACTCAATTCCAGACTTGCTACATGGGACATATTGTTAGCACAATATGATATGGTCTATGTCCCACAAAAGTCTGTTAAGCGTCAAGCCTCAGCTGACTTCCTCGCGGCTCATCCAATTCCGGAGACGTCTAAACTCTATGACGAGATTTCAGATGAAACTTTGGAATCCAACATGATTTCAGAAGAAATTTTTGCCTGGCGTCTATTCTTTGACGGTGCATCCAAAATAGGACCAAAAGGTGCCATTGTTGCTGGAGTTGGAATCGTCCTTGTATCGCAAGAAGGATTAGCTATTCAGAGAGCTTATCCTTTAGACGAATCATGTTCCAATAACGTGGTTGAATACAACGCTCTGCTCATTAATCTCCAATTGGCTAAATAATTGGATATTGATTATCTTGAAGTATATGGAGACTCTAAACTGATCGTCAATCAAGTTAGAGGCACGTATGAAGTTCGGCACCGAGATCTCGTCCCATATCATGAAGCGACAATTAGGCTGGCTACATCGTTCAAGGGCTTCTTCATTGAACATGTACGTTGGGCATGTAATACGGAGGCTGATGCATTGGCTAATCTGGTAGCCGTATTAGCAATCCCAATAAAAAGGCAACAGATGATTGTCATCACTAATAGAGAGTTATTTTGCATTGAGAATAACTCAAATATTGAGTTCAGTAATTCAACTAAAATTAATGTCATTAGTGAAGACTGGAGAGCTCCTTTCATTGACTTCATGGTACATGATATTTTACCTGAAGATTCTAAGGAATCTACAACAATCCGTAGACGATCACTATAATTTTATTACAATCACACTTCTAAGACCCTCTATCGACGAACATTTGATGGTCTACTCTTACGTTGTCTTGCGGAAGATGAAGCAAAATAAATACTACGTGAAGCTCACGATGGTGTATGTGGTGCACATCAGCCCAGTCCTAAGTTACAGGATCGTATCCGACGTATGGGCTAATACTGGTCCACTATGGTATCAGATGCCATTGAATATACAAGGAAATGTCGAGCCTATCAAATCCATGCAGACTTCATCCATCAACCGTCGGAGTTCCTTCACCCGACTGCCGCATCATGGCCCTTTGAAGCTTAGGGCATGGATGTCATTGGTCCTATCAATCCACCGTCATCTAAAGGACATCGGTTTATACTAGCTATAACCGATTACTTCTTAAAATGGGCGGAAGCCATATCTTTATCTGAAGTCAAGACTAGCAGCGTTATCAACTTCATCAAACATTATATGATATACAGATTCGACATTCGACGAATCATTCATGATAATGGACCACAATTCATCAGTCAAAAGTTTACTCGGTTTTGTGATGATAACAGAATCAACAATGTTGCTTCCACGGCCTACAATCCTGCAGCTAACGGTCTGGCTGAAGCATTCAACAAAACTATCATCAAGCTTCTTAAAAAATTTGTTTCTACCAATAAGAGAAACTGGAGTGAAAAGCTTGGAGAATGTCTATGGGCTTATCGTACTACTATATGCACTCCAACCGGTTGCACACCTTTCTCCTTGGTGTATGGATGCGAAGCTGTCCTACCATTGGAAATTCAAATTTCCTCCTTAAGGATTGCAATTGCCAATGAACTCACAACATAAAATAATGATCGTCTTCGACTTCTGGAGCTTGAAGCGCTTGACGAAAAGCGGCAATTAGCTCAACAGTATGTCGAGTTATATCCAGCCCGTATCTCAAAAACTTTCAACCGTAAAGTCAAAGTAAGAGCATTCCAAAAAGATAAATTAGTCCTTACCGTCAGACGTCCTATGACTATGACACGCATGAGCGAGGGCAAATTCGAGGGCAAATTCGAAGCGAAATGGGAAGGTCCCTATGTTGTATGCAAGGTTTTCTCAAACGAAGCTTATCAACTGACCGGGATGGATAGCCGAGTTGCTATAATGCCTATCAACGACAAATTCTTAAAAAAGTACTATGTCTGAAAGAAATATAAGATATTCTTTGAATGTTGTACATACTCAAAAAAATATTGAGTTATTGTCTTTTATTCACACTTCTGATAAACTCTTAAAATCGCTAGCGGAGTATATCCACATCATATCACCTGATCATAAACCCAATCTTTTGGAACCCAGTCGTTTTAAAAGATATCTTATTTTTTGAATCCTAGCTGATTCGAAGATAATCAATAGATACATGAATTCACGTCCACATTGCCTCTGAATTCTATTATCTACATCAGCGACCTATTACGTCCACATTACCTCTGATAAAGTCGTCTTGTGAAATGACAATATTTTGAGAATTATATTCTGTCACGTCCACATTACCTCTGAACAGATATAATTAGTATTATTATTTTCTTTAAGGAGATATGTCATGTCCGGTACCTCTGAACGTATTTTCCTATTCTTATCTATTACTTATATCTACTATAGATATATAATAAGTAATAGAACCACAAAAAGAGAATTAATTTTGTTTCAATGATGTTTAAAATGTCAAAAAAAATACATCATGTGAAAGACAAAAAGACAAAAGCTTCTATAGATTGCTTCACTGGGGAGGTTGAGTATTGAGATCAATGATCAGTCTCTTTAAATTCTCAGCTCTCTCTACTCTGGAGTCAAGTACCCTTTTCCTAGCAAGAACTCTCCCAGACTCTGGATCAAAAGGTTGCAGCGAATCAGCTCGGCGTTCCAGTTCTGCACCTTTGGTTTGGATAAGTGCATCCCGTTGCCTCCTCAAGTCATCTAATTGGCTTGCAGCAATTTGATGCATTTCCAATACCCCCTCTTCACGTCGTCGAGCTGCTTTAACTGCTTCTTGGAGCCGAGCCATTTCCATTTCTAAATCTCGGAGGCGAGCTTGATATTCAATAGCTTCTTTCTATTTCTCTGCAGCTTCAGTCTTATAGCGCTCAACAGAAGAAGTTGTCTCGACAATGCGAGATTCCAACTCTGCAGAGCGCTGTGAGAAAGCTACCACAGAAGCTTCGAAATCTGCTTTTCGTCTTGCAGCCTCGTGAGCCATCACCTCGCATTCAGCATCTACGAGTTTCTGGATGTTTCCTCTTATTAGATCTTTATAAGACATGATGGATTCTTCAAGCTCATTCAAAATATGATCTAAATAGTTGACTCTATCCAGATCACCGATCTTGTGGATGGCTCCAATGGTGAAGGAGGAAGGGCCCCTTACTGACTCATAAGGTTGGTCCTTTTCCATAACCATTTGAATTAGAGGCTTCAGATAAGTGAAGAAAGCATTAGTATAAGCTTTGACGATAACTCTGTTCATCGCTGAGATACCGGAGTAGCCACTTCTGTTTGAATTCTTATTTCTGCAGTAGTTGGAAGAATTACAGATTGTGCACCAGGAGACCCGAGTACTGGCATCATAGAAGAACTTCCCTCTCCAGTTTGGACCCCATATCCAGGGGAGCCATGGTTGAGCTAAAACTGAATGTGGTCGACGTAGCTGTTGTAAGCGTCCCTACAGGACCCACTGTTGTAATCAAGATACACAGTCATTACACATCATTATAGAAATTAGGGTAAATAAGTCAAAAATTTACCTGATCCTGGCAATACATATGGGGTCTCACGGGGCATATCCAGATCAGAGCGGAGCCTGGCCATGGTAGTTTCAGACACGGTTGGCTGACTACTTCCAGCTTCAGGGTCGCCTGATAGGAAATGGCTGCTTCTGACCCCTGATTCTGCTTGTTCAGTTGGGGCAATCACTTCTGCATCCTTGACTTCAAAAGCTTGGTTGGTAGGGGTTTGAGTCTCCGCAGTATCAGTGTTGGGATTTTTATTGATCCCAGCATCTTCATGAGCCATGGTCTGATTTTCATGATCATCAGAATTGTCGTTGTTTTTAGGCTCATCAGTTCTTGGACTTGAAAGCCCCTTTTCAACAACAGGGTGTTCCTCACCCTCAACAGTAGTATGGCCTTCTTCGATTGGTAATTCGATTCAGCGCGACTTCCACTGAAGCTTGGTCTCCTTCAACGGCGCTTGTAGAATCATCTTCAAATGCATCGTCATAGTCACAGCCTTCGAGAGCCGCTATCATTTCTCGATCCTCTTGAGAGTAAGTAGGAGTTTGGGCTATAGAAGGAACAGTGACATCAGGATTAGATTCTGTAAAAGGCAACTCCTTCTCAAGAAGTGTAGTCTTTGGGACTCCTGGAGTTGGAGATGACATCATAATTCCTGCGGCAGCTAGCACAGTCATGGGAATAGTCATTTTTATGATTATTGGCCCAGAAATCCCTTCTGTAATGATCGGAGCCGGAACGCTAACCTCTGCAGATGAAAAAGAATAATGTTAATATATTACTCAATCAAGATCACATTAAAAGAGTATTAAAATTTACCTTGTGGAGGTGGCACATCTTGTGAAGGCAACGTTTCTTAACGGTCTTCTGGAGTCACCATTAATCTCCTTTTGGCTTGCGCACAAGAGGTGTCTCAGGTTCTTCTTCAACCTCATTGAGGTCACCTTGCATATTGGGTTCTCTAGTAACCTCTTCTTGGGCAACTCGGCTGCTTCTTGGAACTGAAGAAGGAGTTGCCTCTCCTCCTCCAGGGGATGCTCCAGTCTGCATCTGCTTTGTCTGGGACCGCGTAGTCCTGGTGGTAGGCTGCTATGTAATGACCAATGTGGTCTTCTTTTTCTTCCCTGAAGCCTTAGGAGAAAAAGGAAGATCATAGGGTGTGAAGGAGCTGATGACTCTCCAATTTTTCTTTTCCTCCCAAGTCCCTTTGCTCGGGACTTCTCCTTCCGTATCTTCAGTGACACATCTAGTGGATCGTTGACTTCGTCACAGAAGCCTACGAGAGAGGCTTCTAGAGGTTCGTCAGCGGGTTTGTGATTCTCTTCATCTCTGAAGGATTGTGCAGTGCGAACTCCAGCTCTTGAACGTCTATCACTGGCAAAACTGTCAGCCAGGTTGAAGCTTTCGGTAAAGGTGTTGGCTGAAGTATAAGAATTTGCGTATGTATATAACATATGCGGGCCTATCTGGGAGACATGGGGCATCGAGAATGTGGCCTTGGTGCCTCTTGCATTGTAGTATCTCCAAGCCCTGGCACCATCTATTAGGTAACCCTTAGCCTGTAAACAGGTGGTGGCATTACCCACGTGCAGTTGATCATAGCCAAACTGTCGAGCAAATCGGCTTGGTAAGTACGGTTCCAGAAAACACTCTCCCTCAAACCGATACACTAGATGTGATGGCCAGATCGTCTTCAACCATATGAACTCAGCCAAAGATAGACGGAGAGATGCTGCTTCTAGATCCATGAGTTGTGGAGGGAGATTCTCATATCCTGGAGGAGGAGGAACACATTGAAATCTCCATCTAGACCCTCGGTTCAAAGCTCTTCGGCATTCTGACAGCACATTTTATTCCATCGAGCATTAGAATAACGCCTGATAAAATTGCCTCCGACTTCACCCATATCGGGGTCCATCAAGTCAGGGTAGTGCAACAGCAACCACCCAAATAGATATGTGTACGACATTTCGATACGAGGGAAGTCGTCCCGAGAATTCTTATCGTACACCATGGTGTTAACAAAAGAACGCACGCCTGCGTTCAAGCGGCAGGTCATCGCCGCGAGAAGATCCATCTTGTAGCCAAACACTAGACGCACTACGGCGAATAGCACACCTCGATGGAAATGGTTGACGGCACTGGCTCTGGGTATCACAAACCGCCGTAGCCATAAAGAGAGGAAATCCGCTAGTTGGGCTTCTCGAGACATGGGTCTGTAACCCTGTCTAAGATAAATTTTGATTGGGGCACCAGCAGTGAATGGGTACCAATCTACATCCAGGATGTTATCATAATGCTTAGTTTTTTCTATCAATTTTTCTACATCACTGCGGCTGAGCGGTTTGAAGAAACAAGGATCGCAAGCTTGACTCTCGATGATC
The DNA here is from genome assembly GCA_029216955.1 of Iris pallida. NCBI lineage: Eukaryota > Viridiplantae > Streptophyta > Magnoliopsida > Asparagales > Iridaceae > Iris > Iris pallida. The sequence goes on from JANAVB010042545.1 coordinate 90,672, forward strand.
TTCTCTTCATGAGCATGCCCCAAAAATAAGTATGGCAGCCATTTGGTGGTGTAGCAAGTCCCTTTGGAAGCACTCTTGTAGTAAAGGGAACATATCATATAGTGGCATAACAACTCTTCAAACACAGCCACCATCTGAGGGTTCTCTGCTGATAGAGTATCCAGTTCCTCGTTTGTCGGCACATATTCTTCATATGGGTTTTCACCCATTGGCAAATGTGAAAGATATATATGTATATTCTTTTGAAATAAATGTTAGTCGGGCTTTTTAGTGTATAATATTTTTATACATGTATATTCGTACGTACAAGTATATATATATATATATATATATATATATATATATATATATATATATATATATATATATATATATTTTTTATTTTTTATATATATATATATATATAATATATATAAAATATATATATATATATATATATATATATATATATATATATTTTTATATATATATATATATATATATATATATATATATATAATATATATATATTTTATATATAGATATATATATATATATATATATATATATATATATATATATATAATATATATATATATATATATATATATATATATATATATATATATATATATATATATATATATATAATTATTTAAATTATTATTTTGGGCTAATAAAACTAATGGGTTAATTACTAGGGATATATATATATAAAAATATATATATATATATATATATATATATATATATATATATATATATATATATATATATATATATATATATATATATATATATATATATATATATATATAATTATTTAAATTATTATTTTGGGCTAATAAAACTAATGGGTTAATTACTAGGGCGTTGGTTGTAACATTTATATATGTATATTTGAATACATATTTTTTATATACCGTATATTTGATTATTGTGTATAACTGTATAATATGATATAAATGTACATGCAGTTGCATTGTTGTTATTATTATTATTATTATTATTATTATTATTATTATTATTATTATTTATTTGGAATTACATAAAAATATATGATAATATTTCTAAAATATTATTATCGAGTTTGACCTAAAATTATGTCTGACAAAATTGAAGATTTTAGTACTAGAATAATTTTCTATAATTTTAAAATATATATGTGAAACCCGTAAATTTTTGATTTCTTTTTTATATGTGTTTGCTATTTAAATTTTTTTTAAATTATTATTAGTTAAATAGAAAATTATTTTCAAAATAAATGAATTTGGATTTTTGATTGCCTGGCCCAGTCCCGAACCCATCTAGAATCCTTAATTATTTCAGTTAAATAATTTATTAATTAGCTAATTATTAATATAAATTATTTTAGGAAAAAAATGGTATTATTAATAAATTCCTGTATTTTAGTTTGGCCTGACCCGTCCCGAACCTGTTCCGGACTCATCTCGATCCATTTTGAAATTAAACCCAAAAAATTTGATTTTATGCTTAAAATCCATTAGTTATAATAAATCAAAATTTATTGTTTAAAGAAAATAATCATTAAAAAAAGAAAAAATTTTTTATTAAACATTAATTCTTTTCTTTCCTTCTTAGATGTTAAGGAAAGAGGGACTCTTCCTTTTTTTCCTCTCTACTGATCGGCTATGGCCGACCCCTTGGCACAACCGCTGACTCTTCCCTCCCTTCATTCATGGCTGCAGACTTCACCCCTCTTTCTTCCGAAACTGCTGCGACTCTCCATTTCCGTAACCCCCACAACAGACCCTTTATAAACCCTCTCCTCCTCTCACTTTTCATTCACCATTTCTCTCAAACCCAGCCCTAGCCGAGCCTTAGCTCCGCCCAAGTCCGGCGCCTGAGTTTCCGAGCGGCGACCCTCCCCGCCGTCGCGGCCTCATCATCGGCCCTCCGCCCGAGTGCCGATCCCTGGCCGAGCCCCGTCTCTAGTGCCCTCCGCCCGAGTCCGGCGCACCCCTCCCGACCGAACCCTAGCCGGCGCCCCTGTTTCCGCAGCCGACCGCTGCTGTTCTCGGCCGCTTCCGAGCCATCCCGCGCGACCCCGGCTCCACTCGGCCAGCGTGCCCCGACCCAGATCTGCTGTTTCGCTGTTTTCCTTGCTGTCCGCAAGTGCTGGACACGTTCTGAGTCTGAGGCTACACTTCAGATTCCGTCAAGTTTGGGTAACCCCTGTTAATCTCAGTAGTTCGTCCCTCATAGGCGTCGATGATGAAATTTGGTCCACGAATTTTCTTCGAAAAATTCGGTTTTCGGCTACGTTTTTGGTTTCGGAAATTTCGGATCATTTGTTCTGTGATATTTGGTTCTGCGGATGGTTTGTTGATTTCGGGTTTTCCCGAGAACTCTTCGGAAAGAGTTCTGATGATTATTTCGGAATTTCCGAGTTTAGTTGGGTTTTCGAAATTTTTCGGAAACGTATTGCTGATTCGGGTTTAATATTATTTTGGTTGGAAAAATTTGTGTTCCCTGGTTGGGGACAGTTATCGGTGTTTGGTTTAGCATTTTTCCAGTTTTTGGGTTGACCAAAAATAGAGGAAATGCTGCCGAATTTTTCATAAAAATTTAGTTATATTTTAAAATAATTTTAAAATAATTTTCGAAAAATATTAATATTTGGATTTATTGGGCGACGACCATACCGGTCCATGGGCCCTGGCTAAGTGCAAACGAAATCGGTTTTATCGGACGTTGAGGCATTAGCTATTTTGAAGAATGGACCAATATTCTGAGACTCATAAAATAAATTCAATTTAGTTATTATTTTTATTTTGTAAATTAAATTGTAAGATAATTTTCAGGACTAACCAAATTTTTATTCTTATTTAAATTCGTGTTATTGGTCTGTAAGGGCATAAGCCTATTTATTTATTCTGGTTGTGAGACTGTAATAGCTTAGGTTTTATTTTATTTTTCTTTTATTTTTCTGGATGATTTTGGTCATAGGAACGTAGTATAAAATGGTAATTATTTATTGTATTTTAAAAAGAATATAATAATAAATGTTTTGTCACTTAGCAATTAAGTTGTAAATTTAAAATAAGAAATTCATGTATTTCTCATTAGAAAGGGAAAAATCTTAGTTTTATATTTATATAATTGTAAAATACCAAGTTTTTTCAAATAAATCGATAAATACAATTTTTCTCGAAATTAAATGTAAATTGATGTTTCTTAATTGCAACGCATTAATAAATAGCGTTTTGGTTGTATAAAGACTAAAATTGACTAGGACACAACTAGAGATTGCAACTAGTATAGCATCATTGACGACTTTGGTTTTCTGAGACAAGTTTCCGAATGTAGGATTTCAAGGAAGAACCTGAATTCCCATCCCGACGTATCGACCCGTCCAGTCAAATCATTTGAGGCAAGTACATTTTTGTGGTAGATTACAATTAGTTAATAATTGTTTTAATGCAAGTTTAAACCACGATACAACACGGAACTCTCTTTGAGAGCATTGACTGTAACTACTGTAACTATTGGGGATTGGGGGAGTAGTGTAGTGGATATGACCACATCCAATAGTATAACTGATTGTATTACCTTACCCCTCAAACACACGGAGATAAGCCATACCATATCACTAGGATATTACTGTAACAAACCCAACCCGGTCATATTCATTGCCTATTCATATTACGCTGTTTTAACTGTTGGAAAATTATTTATTTCAAATTGTTTAAAAGTGCATAATTCCATTATTAATTTCAATTGTTAAAATATCATGAATTTGTACTTTGCTCCCTCCTGACTGGAGACTATATTTTTAGGTCCTTATGAGGATACAGAGCTACTGATTAGTAGCTACTATGACCCTGAGCTATACCCTGCTGTGCTTCCTGAGGATGGCGTACCTGATGATGATGTTGCTTCTTTTTAGATGTTATTTTCCAGTTTGATAGTTTTATTTAAAAACAATGTTATTTCAGTTGGTGGTTTATGTTTGTACTTTGTACTGGACAAGTTTTAAGTTTAAATTATCGAATAATAAAGTTGTGGCAAATTTAGTTTGAGTTGTTGATTACCTGCATATGGAAGTTACAGCTTACTGCCGTCGTCTCATCAACGGTGCAGGCTGGGCATGATCCGATTCGTTCCAAGTAATTGGGACCGGGTCGTGACATGTTTTTAGTGGTGGCCCATGCAGGTCTAATCAACAACTTAGGAAAACCTATCTAGAGACATTTAGAACACTAGAACATTAATTTGTCACAACATAGGACCGTTATATATTATAAATATTTTTGCTTGTTATAGACTGGTAGGCTACCTTGCTTATGTTTATATCCTAAACCTTCCAGAGAATGGCCACTGACAAGACCAATCCTGCTGGCGATGGGGTATCTTCACCCTATCATACCCCACCTCCCCAACCAAGTTCGGATCCTACACCTCGGCAGCTGGCCGACCGTCCCCATAATACAACGGTGGATCCATCATCTTCCCAGACGGAGATGCAACCCCCTATGGGTTTGCCCACTCCAGCTGCCCCACCGGTGCCTGTGGACCCCACCGACCTCATAGGTCTGCTAAGAGGAGTGCTAGAAGCCCAGAGAACTCAAGCTGAAGCTCATCGCGAGCAGACGGCGATTATGAGAGAAGGCATGGAGAATGCCCATAGCGTGGCAATGACTGCATTGGAGAGAGGAGAAGCAGCTCAACAGGAACCAAGGCCTGCCAAGGTAAACATAAATCTAAGGATTAATTTATGTAATATTAAGGCCATTTAAATTAATGGGAATCATATTGCCAAGGTGGGCGATATTGAGAGTTTCAAGAAGCAGAACCCTCGACCCTTCAAGGGAACCGAGGGAATCGTCTATGCTGATGAATGGCTCGATAGTATGGAGCGTCTCCTAAGCGTCGCTCGACTTCCAGAAGACCTCAAGGCTGAAGCAGTGGGACTCCAACTGCAAAGTGTAGCAAGCACCTGGTATCGGAATGAACCCCGACTCCAGGACAGACAGCTTGACTGGGACACTTTCAAGAGGTTGTTCAAGAGGAAGTTCTTCCCAACATCAGAGTTGCGGAAGATGGAGAGGCAATTCCAGAACCTGAAGCAAGGAAATATGACTGTTGGAGAATATGCGGCAGAATTCGACCAACTCAGCCGTTTTGCCAAGAACCTGGTGGCTGACCCTGAAGACCGTGCTGAAAGGTTTAGACATGGGCTGAGAGAGGAGATCCGCACCCATGTGATCTCAGGCGGTGCTAAGACCTATGAAAAGATCCTGGAGCGAGCTCAAGATATAGAGAAGAGCCAACCCGCTCGCTCAAAGAGGGATTATCCTGGAACAAACAACTTCCAGGGTAATCAGAAGAGGCCCAACAACAACAACAACAACCGGCCTTTCCACCACCAGCAGCAGAACCAGCAGGCAAGGAACAATGATAGGGCACCTCAGAGGCAGATCCCTGTCTGCGACTATTGCAAAAGGCCGGGACATCAAGCAAATATCTACAGAAAGAGACTAGGACATTGCCTAGTCTGTGGGTCTTCCACCCACCAAGTGAAGGACTGCCCCTCGGCGGCCCACCGGACTGGAGCTACTCAGCAGAAAGGTCCTCTGCCCACTCAGCAACAACAATTTGGGCAGAATCAACAAAAGACTGGGCGAGCTTTTACCCTAGAAGTAGAGGAACAAGAGCCAGAGCAGGAACATACGGCTGATGTCATCGCAGGTTTTATTTATGTGCATTCCTATCCTGCCTTAGCTTTATTTGATTCAGGAGCATCACATAGTTTCATATCCACAAAATTCATCTCTGTACACCATATAGATACGGGATTTAGCAAGAAGATATGTAGAGTCATGACCGGTGGAGGACCCCTACCTATCACTGAGACCTGTAATTGCCCTATCACCATATCAGGCCACCAATTCATGGCACCTTTGCTTGTGATGCCCTTACCAAATTATGATATAGTCCTAGCGATGGACTGGTTGAGTAAGCAGCATGCGCTGATAGACTGTCACAAAGGATGTGTAGTCTTTAGCCCACCTGGAGAGACGGAGTTTGAAATCTCTCGAACTCCGGAGGATATGGAGTGTGTTACCTACACCTCTATCACAGAAGAATCCGGACCTCCCCATCCTATCATAGCAGAATTTATGGATGTCTTCCCTGATAGTCTTCCCGGGTTACCCCCAGACCGAGATATAGAGTTCACCATTGACCTAGTCCCCGGTTCTTCCCCTATTTCTAAGGGATGCTACAGAGTCAACCCGAAGGAGGCCAAGGAGATGAAGGATCAGATCAATGAACTGAAGGCTTTGGGATTTATCCGAGACGGAGCTTCACCCTGGGGAGCACCTGTCTTGTTTGTTCCCAAGAATGATGAACTGTGAGGATGTGCATCGACTACCGGGCGCTGAACAATATCACAATCAAGAATAAGTACCCTTTGCCCCGGATCGATGACTTGTTTGACCAACTCAGTGGAGCCAAGGTGTTCTCGAAGATTGACCTCAGATTCGGCTACCATCAGATCAAGGTCAGGAAGGAGGATATTTCCAAGACAGCGTTCAACACCAAGTATGGGCAGTTTGAATTCTTGGTCATGCCATTTGGACTGACGAATGCTCCTGCTGTATTCATGAATCTTATGAACAAGGTTTTCCATGAATACTTAGATCAGTTTGTCGTCTTCATCGATGACATTCTGATTTATTCGAAGACTGAAGAGGAGCATAAGGAGCACTTCAGAAAAGTTCTGGAAACTTTGAGGAAAGAGAAGTTATATGGTAAGCTATCCAAATGTGAATTCTTTCTAGACAAGGTAGATTTTCTTGGCCATGTTGTCACAGGAGAAGGAATTTCGGTGGACCCTAAGAAGATAGCTGCTGTTGAGAAGTGGTCTACTCCAAGCTCAGTTGCTGAAATCAGAAGTTTCTTGGGCTTGGCTGGCTACTACCGGAAGTTTGTGAAGGATTTTGCCAGAATTGCTGAACCGATGACGAAGCTCACTCGGAAGAATGAAGAATTCATCTAGACGGAAGATTGTCAGGCTGTATTCGAGGAGCTGAAGAAGAGGCTTACCACTACACCAATCCTTGCGCTACCCGCAGGAACCGGTGGTTTCTCAATCTACAGTGATGCCTCTGGAAAAGGACTGGTTTGCGTTCTTCAACAAAATGGGAAAGTGATTGCTTATGCATCTAGGCAATTACGGACTCATGAGAAGAACTATCCCACACATGATCTGGAGCTTGCTGCAGTCATCTTTGCATTGAAGCTATGGAAGCATTATTTATATGGAGAGAGAGTGGAAATATATACAGACCACAAAAGTCTGAAATATGTTTTCACTCAGAAGGAGTTGAACATGAGGCAAAGAAGGTGGCTGGAACTGATGAAAGATTTTGACATCGACCTGCAATACCATCCGGGTAAGGCTAATGTGGTTGCAGATGCACTTAGTCGATATCCAGTGGCGATGTTTTTGACCAAGGAACGGTACTTGTTGGAGGACATAGAGAAGCTTGGTCTGGAGATTGTACTACCTGAGGAGAAGATGAAGGAACTGGGGCGAGAAGCTAATGTACCTGGAGCTGACTCAACCGTGATGCAGTTGCAATTGCGTTCAAGTCTGATGGACAAAATCAAGGAGACACAATTCCAAGACGAGACGCTTTGCAAACTCAGAGATGAAGTGCTGGCAGGAACACTTGAAGATTTCTCTATCGCCAGTGACGGAGCATTGAAGAATGGTACGAGGCTGTGTGTACCAGCTGGCGAATTAAGGAATGAGTTGATGCAAGAAGTGCACCAGTCGCAGTATTCCATACATCCTGGAGCTAATAAGATGTATCGGGATATGCGTACCATCGTTTGGTGGTATGGAATGAAGAAGGATGTATCCAGATTTGTGGCTAGATGCTTGATTTGCCAACAAGTGAAGGCTAGCAGACAAAGACCCGCAGGACTTCTACAGCCGCTGGATATTCCGGAGTGGAAGTGTGAGCATATAACAATGGACTTTGTGTCAGGACTGCCTCGATCCCAAGGTAGGAAGGACGCCATTTGGGTTATTGTGGACCGACTGACTAAGTCGGCTCACTTTATTCCCTTTAAGGTTGGTTTATCAACCGCGAAGTTGGCGGCACTGTACATGCGGCACATCTACCGGATTCATGGAGTACCGGTAAGTATTGTATCTGACCGAGATACTAGATTTACCTCACATTTTTGGAAGAGTTTGCATGACAGCTTGGGAACGAAACTGAAGTTCAGCACAGCCTATCATCCCCAAACTGACGGACAATCTGAGAGGACTATCCAGACGCTAGAAGATATGCTGAGATCGTGCGTCTTGGAATTTGGAGAGTCTTGGGAGGATCACTTGCATTTAGTGGAATTCTCCTACAACAACAGTTACCAAGCTAGCATTGGTATGACCCCATTTGAAGCACTCTATGGACGTCGTTGCCGTACTCCACTTCCATGGGACGACGTAGGAGAAAGAGTACTACTGGGGCCAGAAATGGTGACTGACGCAGCAGAGAAGGTGAAAGTGATTAGAGACAAGCTCAGGATCGCCCAAGACAGGCAGAAGCATTGGGCAGATAGCAGTCGTCGACCACTGGAATTTGAAGAAGGAGATAGTGTCTTTGTAAAGATTTCTCCTACCAGAGGAACTATCCGATTTGGCAGAGCTGGGAAGCTGAGTCCCAGATATATCGGACCATTTCAAGTTTTGAGCCGAATTGGTGAAGTGGCGTATCGGTTAGCTCTACCAGCTAATCTTGAGGGCGTGCACAATGTCTTCCACGTTTCGCAGCTCAGACGCTACATCCCAGATCCGAGTCATATCTTGGATCATTCAGAGCTGGATATTGGACCGAGTCTTACAGTACCAGAGAAGCCAGTGGCGATTTTGGACAGAGGCGAGAAGAGGACCAGGACTTCAGTGACTCCCATAGTCAGAGTTATGTAGAGGCACGATTCCCCAGGCGAGTCTACCTGGGAGCGAGAAGATGAGATGCGGGAGCAATACCCGTATTTGTTTGAGACCTGAGGTAATTCCTAACCTT